>OZ018397.1:34228116-34389691 GCA_963969525.1 Ontholestes murinus
TTAAGAGGATGACGGAGTTTTGTTAGGATGCAAAGGGATGCTTGCTCGCTAATATTACGGTAGGTTGGATGCTGGAATTGGGATAGGGGGCACAACCATAGTCAAGTAGTGGGCGGCAGATCATCTTATAAAGTTTTACGGCTGTTCTTGTATTGATACCAATGTTTTTGCATGTTAAACTTCTAAAGCATTTTGCCCTAGAAGTAATTTGGTTTTTATTACGGCTATATGATTTTAAAATAGATTTTTTGATCTATGGTTATGCCCAACTACTTAACAGAAACTGAAGGAGGGATCACAGTTTGGGAAATCTGTATCATATACTTGTTTCTCATTAATCACTTGGTGAAACATTATGTTAATGTATAGGTTTTGTAATTAAATTCACTTGGTTTGTTTCACAAAGATTTTTTTATTTTCCACTAGTTTCGGCTTATTATTGGAAAATATGGACTTTGTGAGGTGAATTATTGCTGCGATGATAAGGGATTAGGAGCTCTGATTTATGAGGAGTTATTTTAATGGGCAATTTTGCAAACCATCGTTCAAGGGAGTCAATAAGCCTTTGGAGGAATTGAAGTTAAGTTTTCCCAATGCCTTGGAGAGATCCAGAAATATTCCCTTTGGAATTTCTGTACTCTCCAAGGCATACGTTATAATTCTATTTAAATAAACAAATATTGCTGTGGCTGTAGATCTGTTCTTTAAGAAAGCATGCTGAGATATATCAAATAATTTACATTTTTTAAAGAACCCGAGAAGAGAGAGTTTCAGACAATCAGAAAAAAAACAAATTTCTAGGCATTTATTTCTTAGATATGTTATTGGTGTGATGAGATCTGTTGCTAATAATTTTAACATTTTTGTGGGAATTTCGTCAAAACTAAAACTTGCATTATGTTTAAAGAAATATTTTTAAATAATATAATATTAGATATTTCGTATGCAGAAACAATGTGTTTTGATACAGTATTTATTGTGTTCGCAGTATTACAAAGAAGGTATTTGACTAATTTAAATTAGTTTTTTAAAATTTTGTAAAACAACAAAAATTTTTGGGGTAGTTTTCCTAAACATATTTTTATTGCAGATCGTTGATTTCATTTTATTATTACTTTCTAGAATTGAATGCGCAATTTCAGATCGCTGTGATTCTTCCAGCAAAAGTTGGTATTTTTTACTAGTATTTGTACTGATATTCGACCTCTGATACATAAATTTTAACAACAAGTCAATAATCCAATAATTGTTTACAATTTTTTATTTCAGATGTAGGTATTATATTTTTGTTTCTTCTTATGCCTAGTTATAAAATTTAGGACATGCTTCATTTAATGTCTTACTTATAATTTGCATTAAATTAATCCAATTTAAATCTCTGAATTTTTATAGAATAAATTCTGATCAGTTTTGGAATTAGAGAAACTGTGGAAATTTTCAATGTTACTTGGTGAGAAGGATCTGCGAGTAATGGCATTAAAATTTATGATATATGTTTTGGTCCATTGCATTTTTGGGCAAGATGCTTCAATATATGGGTTTCAAATACGTCCGTGTGATAATTTTGCTCGAGATTTGTTATTATATTATCTAAAACGGATGCATTATTATTAGAAATTCTTGTATGAGTGTTTATAGTAATATTTGCTTGAAAAGTTTTACACTTTAAATTCCAGGAGTATTTTTATTAATATCAATATTAAAATCACTCATGTTAAAGTATACAATATTTTCGCATAATAGTTTTTGCATGATTGTATCTAATTTATTCAGAAATACTTTTGAATATTATTGTCTGGTTGTTTCTAAATTACAACACAAACATATACCGTTTTATATGCTTTCTGCTGGATTTACGTGCACTCAAATGACTACAGTTACTATTGAATTGATATTAGTTCTCAGAATGTATTGTATGTCTTTATGCACATATAAAACTGATGAACCATAACCTTTTTCCCGATATTCTTTGATGCTCGACAGTGTGAATTATGTGAGGTGTGATTCTGTCAATGTTCTGTAATTGCAAGGTTTTTTCTTTTGAAAATTTAACATGGTTTGAATTTTACATTTTGAATTATTATTTGAATGAGCATTCAAATGTATGAGGGATATTGTTTCTTATTCTGTTCCTGCGGCATTTGTTTCATTTGCCTTTTTATTTTTACTCCTTTCGCAAAAAAATGAGGTTGTATTTTTATATTACTGAGCCATGATTCTGCATCTTTCATTTTCTGTTCGTATGTTTCCTCTACTCCTATCTTAAATGCCTTTACGTTTTTATTTCGTATTTTTACTACCATAACCTGGATTGAACCATCAGAAGAAATGTACTTATTTATACAATTTTTAACGCCTGATTCGGTTGTAGTTATATTGGCGCTGTCTAAGAAACTGTCCGTGCTGCTTTCGTTAATTCTGTTGGATCATCGTATTTTCCAGTTCCCAATATTGAGTTTCGTAGTCTTCTTTAAGACTTCTTTTCCAGTTGCTACTGTCTTATCATTATTTTTGTTTTCTATCACTCCATTTAACTAAAAAAGTTGTAGAACGGTTTTTATATTTTTATTTTCATTACTTGGGTTAATCTTATTGTTTAGGTTTTTTTGGATTTATTTCTATTTGAAAATTTTTGTTTTTTCACCATTAGAATTTTATTGGGATAGTAGATAGTGTTGTTATCATCACTATTAAATCTGTAATTTCTTTATTTCCATTAACGACTAATTTTGGTGACGTATTTTAAAGGTTTATTAACCTAACCAATAATTACTTATTGTTTATGATCAGGTGATTATTATGTTCAAGTAGTATGATGGTATCTTCTAATTTTGATGCGATCTTGCTGAGATATTCAACTCTTTGTATAAGTGCTGTTTTGGAGTTAGCTTCAATTATGCAAACGTGGTTAAGCTGTGAATCCTTCTTTTTCTCAGTAAAACAACTAGGGTGGAATTATGCACCACATTCTCTACACTCTACGACTTCTCTAATCACCGTTTTTTTACAATATTTGTAAGTACATACTTTATTTTCAAATATATTTTCTTGAGAGCCAGCATTGTCGCTCGCATTTTTATTTAAGTCATATGTTACTCAGATCGTAAGTTTCCACCATGATGGTCCACGGGGGTCTGTTTTAGCTCCTTTGTTGTTTATCATCATTATAAATGATATTAGAAGTAATATCTGATCAGCTGATAATACAACATTAGTTCAAAAAGTTGATAAATCTGATTCCAATAATGCAACCGCTGTTATTGAGACATATATGGTTTGAAACAAATTATCTATCAGTGAACCATAATAAAACTAAATACCTTACTTACGATATACAGAACAATGATGGAAGTGGAAATATTAAATTGCTTGGTCTAAACATACAACCAAACCATTGTTTTTGTATGCTAAACTTCGAAAGCATTTGGCCCTAGAAGTAATTTGGTCTTTATTACGGCTGTATGTTTTTTAAAATTGAATTTTTGATCTATGGTTATGCCCAAGTACTTAACGGAAACTGAAGGAGGGATCACAGTTTGGGAAATATGTATCATATACTTGTTTCTCATTAATCACTTGGTGAAACATTATGTTAATGTATAGGTTTTATAATTAAATTCACTTGGTTTGTTTCACAAAGAATTTTTTATTTTCAACTAACAACCAAATCTACAACATACAACCAAATCTAAGTTGACACGCACATGTTAACAGTGTGAGTTCAAAAATCAATTTAAATTTCTATTTTGCAAAAGATAGAAATTTCTATTGAGTTTTGAACAGAGTTCACAAATGGCAGGCAACAAAATTTATTTACTATGCGTATACTATTCACATTGCCCTAAACTATAGGACAATGAATATTACTATGGGGTAGTTCTCCCGAATCTATACGAATAATTGCAGCCATCAGCGAGAATATAAATCTTTCCACATCATGCAAACCATAATTTAGCACATTAAATATACTAACAACACCTAGTAAATACGTATTAAATTGTTTAAAGTGTATTAAACAAAATTTAGACTTTCATTTGTTCCATAAAACTGCGACAAATTATAAACACCTGTCAATAAAAATGTTTAGTCAATTACCACATTGTATGCAGGAGCTGCTTTCTCTCAATATAAAAAAAATATTAAAGATTTAATCAACAATTGAAGAATTGTATTCCTACAAAGACTTCAAAATAACATGAAAAGAGTGATTTTTTATATATTTGTAATACTAAAAAATCCCATTGCGAGTTCTGGTGTGGGTATTTATAAATTCATCAATCATTAAAATCATTAATATAACTTTAGTGTAGGTATAAGCAAAAATTGTATATATACAAAATAGACTACTTCTGGAATGGTTCACAAAAATATATTTTAAATAAATTTATTCAGAAAGAAATATACCATCTAATTAATTAAAAATAGCTACAAAACGTAAAATAATATACAAAATAATATAAATTCGATGATGGAGAATCTGTAGATAAACGGATTCATTATAAACAAAAGAAATTTTGCATTAGCACTTAAAAAAACTAATTTAATTTTCATGTTTTATATCTAAGATGGATTAGTGCACTTGCCAGAAATAATTACTTTGTGGTTTATAAAGACAAGTTATTTTCCGAAGCACTGTTGAAATATATTTCGCTTAGATAATCATAATTATAATATAGTTTAAAACCATATACTTAAATATATTATGTAAGAGCGTTAAATAAAATACAAAATAATATATTATAATTATGTTGTCAAAAATGATTATTATAATTGTATTAGAATAGATTCTCAATTTAACTAGGTAGATAAATTTGTTTGTTTCATTACCACAGTTACAAATTGCCGTTGGTTGAGTTACCGAAGCTAAAGTGATGAATTGATTGAGTTTTGAATAATTATTGAAGTAATATTAGTACGTCGACATTCTGGGGCATCGATCCCACCGAGCAACCGCATCCGGGGGGGATAATATGGACTAACTTGGAATCAAACAGCCGCTACCTTTTCATTTACCTTAGATTCCCTCAGTCCTGGAAATCAAACAGAGACTCTCGTTTGCTAATGCGGAGAGCTCGCCTCCGATGGAACGATGATTTCGAATTCATGGATAAACATAACCAGAAATTAACAATTTATGCAAATATGAAATACTTTGACTGTTCCAATCAAGGCGTTATAATTGATGTAATATATCGCATGAGGTACACTTAATAATATTATTATTTCACATGTTTTATTTTACAATATCATAATGTCTAGAATTAGATTTATATTTTTATCATTGCTAGCTTTACAAAATCATTAATATGTTATAGCATTGGTTGTATGAATTTACAGTTAAAATTTATAATTTTATTCAAATAACTAGACTATTTATATATCAATATTTCTATTTATATTAGAACTTATAAAAGTTTACTAAGGAAAATTGAATATAAAACCCATAAAAGGCATTGATCATTATCAAAATGAAGTTAAATAAAATATGTTTAAGATTTATAGAGCTAGCAAAATCGGGATTTAACACGAGAAATAATAAATAAACAAAGACCTTATTGTGGACTAATAAAGTGAAATATACGTAATAAGAACAATAAAATAATAATATTTACGTCCATATTATTAAAAAATATTAAAAAAACTCTAATTCAAATTTTATATTTAAAAATATTATACCCTAAAATTTATACTCCTTCGATAACAATATAAATATAATTTTTATGCATAGCATTATACAATCCGATTGAGCATTATTTATACATAGCTTTTAGTATTACTTGATTTTTTCTATTAGTTATTATATAAATTTGTATAAAATGGAATCAAGTTGTAAATACAGACTTCGTGATATTTGCGATTATTTATTTCAGTTTTGACAAACACAAAGGCGATTTTAGATGTGGTATATACTTGGTCTATCTTGTGGATATACGAGTATATAAAACACGTTTTATTCATAGATATTTATTTCAGAGTATTTAAATGTTCAAGACATTATTTGCTTTATGGATACTCAGAAAGTTAAAACTATTAATCCCTGCCTTTAACTGCTCTACGCTGATGAGATCCCAAATAGATCGAAACCGGTCCGTGACTGTTATTGGCAGGTAAATAATAATTTTGAAATCGCACAGAGATTACACAGATTATTGATATAATTATGGTCTAACCTTTCATAAACTTACTTTCTTTCATAAATTTTCTAAAATGAGTACCGATTTCTGTAGCTGTGGTTCCTAATATAATGTAAAAATATTGCATACACTGTGTCTCAATGTTTTGCAAAAATTAGTGCTCCTATCAAATCCCATTTTAAATTCACCTTAACTTGTTTTCAATTTTAAGATATTTTCAAAAAAAAAAACAAAATTTGCGAATTTACGTTTTTATTAATATTTTGCTTGTAAATAGTTGAAAAGCATTATCTAATAAACATAAAATCTAATATGGCCACCATAAGAAAAACAAAAGATAGCTCTAATAACCTGGAAACAAATGCGAATCGGGGGTTTCTTAAAAATGTGTTTAAAAAAATAAAATCCTAAAATTAAAAAAAGTTAAGGTGAATTTGAAATGGGATTTGTTATTTGTTATGAGCACTGATTTCTGTAAAACAGTCCCCATTTAACCACTGCTCTATCTCTTCTAATAACAGAGATACCAATGGTGAGCATCGAAATTGGGACACACTGTAAATATAATATAATTTCAAAACTTTAAGCGTAGATTTTTATTTACTTATTTATTTAATAATATCTTTTCCAGTAAAACCTCACTTTTATTAAATACACTCAATTTGGATAATATCGCCCATGATTCAGTCGTGGCATTAATAAGGGCGATAAAAAATTTCTGATATTTTTTTTTATTAATTAACATAAAATTATCTAAAACTTTGTCGTTTACAGTTTTTTTCTATATGTTATAATAACCGAGATATATTGATTTGAAAAAATTGACACTTTTTACTTCTTCAGAATATCTAGTTACCCTTGACTTTTTTGAAAACTTTGAAAGTGGAATTTTATTCGTCTCGTAAATCTACACTTCTTTCCCTATTTAACCGTTTCTCTATCTCTTATAGTTTCCGAAATCCCCATAGAGAACATCGAAAAAAACTCACCCTGTATATTTCAGCCAACAAAGTTGATTTCTGTATTGCAAACAGAAGTAAATTAATCTCATTAAAATATTGTAAACAAATAACATTCATTTTTCTTTAACCTATCTTTTTGTGATTGCTGCTTAATCCTGCAAATGTATTATTGTTATTATTATACCAAGTGTTTTTAAATGAATATCGGGGTTTTTATCGCGTTGTATAACTTATTACGTTAACCTTAAATTCATAATTAAAACATAAAATAAAAGAGCAACTTATAATATTGTATTTACTGGCACTGACATGAGCTAGAGGGCGCTAGTAGTAAAAATGGCGACTAGTGAACAGAAAGCTTTTTGTTTTGCAAAAACCAAATCTATAGCTACTTTGCAACGTGCGTTCTAAATTAAGTTCAGATG
The DNA here is from genome assembly GCA_963969525.1 of Ontholestes murinus. Taxonomy (NCBI): domain Eukaryota; kingdom Metazoa; phylum Arthropoda; class Insecta; order Coleoptera; family Staphylinidae; genus Ontholestes; species Ontholestes murinus. Next base: position 34,235,638 of record OZ018397.1, read on the forward strand.
TGATCCCCTAAGTGATAATAACATCCGTTAATCAGTTTGAAAATACCGCATGTCTTAAAATATTTCTGTAGAAAGTGTTGAGCTAGTGAGAGAGTCTATCTCGCGTAGCCCGACGAAATCAGATCGAAAGGCTAGTCATGATTTACTAATTTCAGTGGTCATTTGGGAAGTTTTACTGAAACGCAAACCTAAAATACAGGATTTAGGCAGCTGTTGCAACAATTATACCACAAATACTAGACAGTTTTGGAAGAACTGATATGTGTCGTGTGCCGAAAGCTGTTCATATTGAACACTTTTTGAGTTTCTCTTTTATTTAATGTATCAATTAGGATTTTAAGTTTTACATAGTAAATATTACAAAGCATTAAAACCCCGATATTCATTCAGAAACGCCTAGTATTTTTTTTCCAAATTTAAGTTGAGTTAAATTGAGTTTATTTAATTGTTTGATAAAAACAAATCATCACTTTATCAAAAGTCATGATTACTTTTAAATTTAACTTATACGGTGTATTAAGTTATATTCGGTGATATATTAAGCAGTACTGATAGGTATTTTAAGTTTTATGTTTCTACCTACCCTCAGGAGACGTTGCTTTTCATTCTTAGCCATAGATATGCCACAGATATCAAAGTGAAATTATTGACAAAAACTAGAAGAAGTTATAAGAAGTTCATCAGAATATTGGGAGTTATTCTATTTAATGAAGCTCATATAAAATTCATAAAGCAACATTGTGACATTTTGAATCTGTACTCCTGATATTTAAATCTGCATTTCTCTGCACATAACAAAATCATTATAAATATTTATAACTAAACTATAACACAGTATTATTTGAGGTAAAAATGCTCAACAAAATGCTGCGATGGATCAGGGATTAAAATTATATAGTTCTGCTGGATAAGAATAGAAATTATACTCACTTCGCTAAATTTTAGACATTTGTGATCTACCACAGTTGCCTTTCTTGGTTTTATAATACCTTTCAGAAAATTAAAATATAAATGTAATGAATAATTTAAAATATTATAAATAAAAATTCAAATAACAACTTGTGAGATGAAAAGTATTCAAAAATTATTACAATTAGTTACGATTTAAAGGTATAGCTCCGATGAAAATGTTGTAGGGACTAAACTCATTTGATTTTCTTCTATTTATATAAAATACTTCTTACAGCTCTTTTTTCTTGTTAAATACACGTCTATGTATATCATACTAATATAATATACCCAGGCATGATAGAAGAAATAGATAAGTGTTGAAATGTATAAAATTTATGCATTTTTATCATAATATGAAGAACTTTGAACGTATGATTAAATAAACGTTACGAATGAAATAAGAAAACATTTCACAATATTTAATACTATTATTAGTCTATGAATAATTAAAAAAATCGAAAGGTTAGAATAGGGTCAGACAATGAATTAGAGAACACAAGAAATGCTTTATTATGAAATTAAATATATCAACATACTTCATTCACTTCATTATAGAAGACCATCATTTTATTGCCAATTTCCCAATACTTCGAGCAGAGAAGGAACAACCATAATGGAAACATTAGTAAAACTAACTATAACATGGGATTATTATTATTGTCTTCACAATCGTGTGTGATAACAACAAAATATATTTGAGTTGTTTATTTTGAAAGTGGCTCAAATTCATTTGTCATTTTTTTATGACGAGAGTAGAAACGTTTATTATTTGATGTTATCTGTCATAAACAATAATTTGCGATAAAGTCTAATTTAATATCACATACATATATAAATTTTTATTAAAAAGCATTACTTTGAAAGTCCACTTCATTAGTGATAATGCTATAACAAAACAATAATTAACAAACTAATAAATCAAAAACAAACCAATATCATCAGTAATCTTATATTCCCTCTTCAATCAGAACCAAAAAACAATTTCTCTACAATAACATTCAATGGCCCTTTAAGCGAAAGAATAGCAAGCAATCTTAAAAAACTTAACTTCAACATAGCACACAAAACCCGTAATAGTTTATCAAATATAATCAAAAACAACACAGATAAAGTAGTCAAAAACAGGCAAGGTGGAGTCTATTTACTAAAATGTATAAATTGCCCGAAAATTTACGTAGGCCAAATCGGACGTGCATTCGAGGACCGAATCAGCGAACATCACAAATGTTTCAGTCACCAAACAACATCGTCAACGTACGCAAACCATCTCCTACCAGAAAACCACACATTCAATCCAGACTTCAAGATTCTACATAAAGAAAGAAAAGGACAAAAACTAAACCTATTAGAAAATTTAGAAATTAATCGATATCTACACACCGGCCATCTACTGAACGAACAAACGGAATTATCAAATTCCCCTCTATTAATAGTATATTACACTACAAGTGGAGAAAGTACGTGTTTTGCTCACGCGTGTACCAATTTGCACACGAGGCGACAGCCGAGTGTGCGAAGGTACACAAGTGAGCGAATTCGTAACTCCACGAGTGGTGTATTACGTTTTGTTCAATCCTGCCGAAAATTCATTTTAAAACGTAGGTTCAAATAAAAGAAATGTATTGCGGCTTTGCGCGATGTGCCGTGCCCGGCCCGCTTTAAAATCTGGTGTACGGCGGTCGGCGTTGCTCGATGCGCCGTGCACGGCCCGCACTAAAATAATCTAGTGTCCCGCTGTGAGCGACGACAAAAAAAGACAAGCGCCAATATAACACGATCGTCTACGTCATATAAACAACACAATCGGCGACGCTAAGTAACTTGTACCACTTTTGTGTCTAATAATAGTTGATATTCAATAATATATATGTATAAAGTTTCGGCAAACATCCGTAACAAAATATAATATTATTTTTACAATGAGCGAAGAAGAATGGCTTAAGATTCACAATTTAAATAGCATTACGGGTGAAGTTTTAATTGCCTATTTTAATGGCCTTTTTAATAACTTTGCCCAATATTCTATTTCGAAGTGACAATTTTCATTTACAAGTGTATAAGCAAGTAAGTAATAATAATAATAATAATAATAATGTGTATTTATAAAAGCGTGAGCGAAAGTGACATAAGAGTGGGCGAAAGTGACACAAGAGTGGGCGAAAGTAAATCTCCATAGCAACCATTTTGCGTGAGGTAAACTGTAACTTTCTAACCACAAAACAACGTATGAAAGTTCTATTTTCTACTGCAGGATTGAACAAAAATATTTTCACCCCCGCCAACCTGAAATAATATATAAGAAACAATGTATATTTACTTCACCTGAAGAAGCCACAGCGTGGCGAAACATATGTAGTGTTTAATAAACCAATATTTGAAAATCAAACAATTGTGTTATCTCAATATTAAGTATGAATTTTCAACACCTAAATGCCTCATCAATCAATCAAATAAATTAGTTATTTTAGTCAATTGTTACGATAACAATTTCTAAACAACGCATGCGCGATCATTACACCACAAGCTCATGCTCCATCTCCGAATCTCATACCGATGGAATACAATATTTGTAAGAACACAATAGGCCCTACAATAGGTCTACCTACCCTAAAGTGCCTAGCGTGTTTCCTATGGTATCACGCAAAATGTCTGGATCTTGTGGTTGATAGAATTAATTATTTTATTGATGAGGCTAAAAAAAGTAAAGGCAACAGATTTACATGTGCAAAATGGTTATCGTATGATGATAATATTGATATATCCATAAATTACAATATTTCATCGATCCAAAAGGCGTGTGCGAAATTAATACCTATTAAGTCTGGTGAAAGGTATCAAAAACAATTCAGCCATTTTTTTGAATGGAAAGCAGAAAATAATGTGATGAAAATTACGGAAGAAGTTATGTTGGCCTATTTTTTAGATTTGGTAAGAATTTAAATGATTTAGCAGTACTAAAAAGACACGGTGCTTGGAAGAGTTCGTCTGTGGCTGAAAAACACATAGAAGACTCTGTGGAAAACAAAAATAAAATTGCTAGGATGATACTGAATGGAGAAACCTTTGTCGAAGTATTTCAGCAGCAAAACAAAGAAATTATTAATAAAACTAGTTTTAGCAGTAATTTTCCTCCAGTAACTATTGAGGGCAATACAAATTGTACTACTAATCTGAACATTAATATTTAAGTTTAATTGTTATTTTTTATTATACATATATTATGTATTTTTGAATAAATTATTTCTTAAATTTGAATAATTGTTATTGCCATGATTAATTTTGTGTTTCCAATAGCAACACTTTACCGGACCGGCCGTTTTTTGTGTTTTCCCGGATTGAAACTGTTGACGTAAAGTATTGGAATTTGACACAGTATGAAATAAAACAAATAACATGCCTCGCCACTCAAGTAAGTCATCAGTCAAACATTATTATGTATCAAGATGAAAAAATAAACAAACAAAAAATGTAAAATCAACAAACAAATTCAATAGAATAAGCAGAAATTCGACAAAAGAGGTATCCGACGTCGAACGTTCGAACGCAAATTCTGTACAAGGTAAAGTGGAAGAAACCTCAGACTTACAAAAAACTGTCTGTTCAAAAACAAATGATAGTGCAGGAAAAACCCATGAGGCCAATAACACCGATAAAATCGACACGGCAAATAATATAAACACGGAATGGACTGACGCAGATACAAAGAGGACACGGAACAGGAAATCTTATAAATTCAACGGAAAAGCTACCAATTCGGACCTACCCGTCGCAGAAATAGCTTCAAGAAAATGGATTTTTGTATCTAGGTTTCATAGAGATGTTGAACCGGAGCAAATAAAACAACATCTCCTGAAAGCCGGGAACTTCACATTCGTGGTGGAGAAACTTAAACCTAAATATGAAGATGCATCGTATTCATCTTTTAAAATTGGAACGCCATCTGCTGCTGAATAAGCAGTAATTAATGAGAAGTTTTGGCCAGAAAATATATTTATCAATCGGTTCTTTTTTAAAGCTAGAAACAAAAACAATGAAACAAATTTTCAAAAACTTCCAAAAACACAGTTAAAATGATAGTTTCAAAAGCAAATAGAATTTAAATATTACATCAAAATGTACAATGTCTTACTACAGCTATAATTCAATTAGAAGCCTTAGTCGAAGAAGTAGAATGCAATATATTATGTATTTCTGAACACTGGCTTACGCAAGATCAATTAAAAATTATTAATCTACCTAATTTTCAGTTAATACCAAGCTTTTGCAGGGATGAAAGAGAGCACGGAGGGGTGGCTCTTTACATCGAACAATCAATGGACTCTAGACCAATGGAAGTGTGTGCATTTTCTCAATCGAAAGTGTTTGAGTGCGCGGGTGTACAAATTACTACAAAAGGAGAAACATTCATTGTAGTTTGTATATACAGAACTCCAAAAGGTGATATAAATACATTTTTTAATCTCTTTGAAAAATTATTAATTGAACTATTCAACAGAAACAAACATTTTTATATTATTGGCGACTTCTTAAAAGCTTCGAATATCACGTTAGATTTTATGTATATTCTAAATTCGTTTAATTTAAGGTATTTCATAAGTGAACCCACAAGAATATGTAAGACAGCCCAAACTTGTATAGATAATATTATTACAAATGTACATGCTGAATCGTTAGCGCAAGTTTTACACACAACACTATCAGATCATACAGCACAAATTCTTAATTTGGATATACAAGTGGATTCCAAACCATCACAGTGCGAAGCACGATTGTTTTCAAAAGCAAACATGAGTAAGTTTATTGATTGTCTCTCTAAGCAATCCTTTAATTCCATACGTGATCTTAAATCTGCTAATATCACATATGATTCATTTATTAATATATTTCTTAAACATTTCAATGATAATTTTTCAGCTACTACTCATGTAAAAAGGAAAAATAGAAACAAAATGTATCAAGCAGACGAAACAAAATGAACAAAAAACGTATAATAATTTATTAATTGCTGAAAAACATAAACAAATGGAATTAGGATTGCTTAATTAGTCGCAAGCATCATGGAATATTATTACGAACATATTAAGTAACGGTAAGCCCCACGCAATTCCTGAACACTCTAGCCCTAGGCAACTGGTAAATAATTTTAACAATTTTTTTAACGAAATAGCAAATCATTTAATAATTCATAATTCTACTCAAAATGGAACTATTTCAAATAATATTCCTTTCAATCAACATGCAATGTTCATACGACCTACAACCCCACAAGAGATAATTAATATTACGTACAGTTTCTCTAATGATTACAGCTGTGGGATTGATGAAATACCGATGCACATTTTGAAAAAATGTATCTAACTCATAGCAGAGCCATTATGTGATATAATAAATACCTCTATAGAAAGTGGCACATATCCTAATAAACTCAAATTAGCAATGCTATTACCAATTTTTAAAAAAGGTAATCTTAATAATTTAGAAAACTATACTCCAATCAGCCTTATAAACTCATTTTCAAAAAATTTTGAGCGAATTATCTATATACGACTACTTGAGTTCTTCAAAAAGTATGACTTGTTATCTTCTACACAACACGGATTCCTGAAAGGTAAAAGTACTGATACGGTCCTCTTTGAGTTTATAAATTGGATACTTTCAAATATGGAAGCAAATAATCTAACCTGTGGTATTTTTCTAGACTTGTCAAAAGCTTTTGACACTATCGAAAGCTGTTAGGGTATCTTTAAAAAAAGCTAGGATACTCACAATATATGGACTATATATTTACGAATGTATAATATTTTTGAGGAAACATAATACATCTTTTGACGATGACTTTTATAATACCAATTATTCTAGAAGAAGAGGGAATCAATATAACCTTCCTCAACACAGATTAAATAAATACGAGACCGAATGTTTCTACTCGTGTATGAAGATATTTAATCACCTGCCAGTAGAAATAAAAAGCATCGCCAAAACCAAGAAATTTGAAGAATCACTGTATTTATTATTATGTAATATTGAACCATATTGCATGGCTGAATATTATTCTAACAGATTTGTTTAGTTATATTGTTTTCCTGACGTTTTTACATATACAAATGTATTATATATAATTGTAAATGTAAATAAATATATATATATATATATTATTATTATTGTTAATCGAGCTCTGACAATGTTAGGATTTATCAGAAAAGGATCTGAATTTTATATCTCCACATTAAAATATCTCTATTGTTGTTTGTTTGTTCATTACTCAAATATAAATCGTCTGTTTGGTCAATATTACCTCAAATCACTAATAAAAACAGTCCAACAGACATTTTTACTCACAATAGCCTTCAAATTAAGCATTCTTTCTTCTTTCGTCAATTACAATGAATTGTTATTTTTATTAAACATGTAAACATTAGAATATCGCCGCACACTTCAAGATTTATGTGTAATGTACAAAATCTTAAATAATTACATAAATTGTGCCGATCACTTAAATCTATTTAAATTTTGACATCAACCTGAGGGAAGTCGTACAAGAAATCATATTATTTCGGTTACCTCTTCATAGGATTAACTATAGCTATTTTAATTTTGTATCAACAATGATGAGATTAGGTAACCAACTACAACAAAACTATTGATTTATTTACTTTTAATTTTATTAATTATTAAAGGCGGTTACGTAGAATTAATCGAGATGTGTAAATAATTCATATTAATTTTGTAATTATTCTAGTTCTAGGATACGTTTATTTTGAAGTACTAAAGTTTATTATTATTTATACTTTATCATTCCTTATCATACACACTAATAATATCAATATAATTTACTTTGTTAATTCGATTTTTGTTTGAAATATACAGATTCATGTAAAACATGGTAATTCTAGATGACAATTTAAGCGGTTCTTATTTTTATGTTTCTTTTTACTTCCTATAAAATGTGTCCATTTCCATGATGAAAGTATATAATTTATAATTCACGTAACCCTTTCAGCATGACCAATAAACGTAAAATTATGTTGTTACTGTAAATTTTACAACGGCGCATAAAATTTCATAATAAAACGGAAAACCAACCAAATACGCTAATAAATTTCAATTTTACAAAATATATACGTATATTGTATCAGCGTTTTTGACACCTTGAGACGTTATTTAACATGGAATCCCCAATATAAATATAAACATTTTTGAAATTAACATACGTTATACACTTATATTTTATTATTATTTCCTAACGTAAAAACGAATCAGAAAAATAAGTTGAGACTCAGAGCTTTCCGAATTTAAAAAGACTGCAAAAAATACTGATATGTTAATTTAACCTGTTTTTACTTGTAATTGTAAAAGCAAAAGAAATAAAATCAAGTGATTCTGAATTAACTTAGATTATTCTTAAAATATGTTTCGTCAAGTGATGAATAAACAAAAAGTACGTAATTTCTGTTTTTATTTACAATGTTACGGCCCTTAACATAACTGACCTTCATTAATGTGGAATGTGTGTGTATAGTTGAGAATCATCTCCGGTATTAATTCAGGCCCTCGTGTTGAATGGTTCTGAACGTTTAGTCTATTTGATATTAATTATCTCCTAACACGCACTTCCCGCTCGTTTCATATTTACACCAAGAATTGGATACCTAAGTGATGAAAATAATACCATACGCAAATTAATTTCGTAAGCACAAATAGTGCTTACACTAATTAAAGCTGGAAGTGTCAGTTGTGCAATAAACAAGTGAGTAATTAGGTTAACGGTTGAAGCTCAACATAAACTTCTTTATTTGTTTACAAAAGTGCCTTGCCGCTCGTGGAAACTGCTGACTGTTCCAGAAAAGACTCTATAATTAACAGTATCATCTGCCGAGTACCTGTCGGTCCAATTAAGGTACGCGATAAGAGGCCTCGCGTTTCATTCCCCGAGAGAATCCGGGAAATAAGTGCGCGCCCCTCTTCAGGGACAACATTAACAATTCACGCCTTACGTACAACTTGTTGGAACATGCAGACTCCGGAAAATTTTAATCTGGCCCCGGCTCACCCACGCGTCGGCTCGAGGCCCACGGAAAATTGCATCATCACTCACCTCCGTTTGATGTTGCCAAGACCGCACTCTACTCGAGTTGTTTGGTAGTTGTCGGCCAAGTGATAACTATCGCTTACACTTTCACGTCTTGTATGCTCGCAGAATTCGCGTGACCGTCCAGAGTTGCGTCCCGGATGGCACTGTCGAGCTTTCGCGTGTACGGGCTTACGGCCCGATCGGGCTTCATCGGCGGAAGCTGCCCGCCGTCTTCCCCATCCGTACGGAGCAAGCCCGAAACACTACAACACAGAAATGCCAAGAAGACGTAGGCGAAGCCTCGGTTAACATTTGCATCCACGACCTTTAGACCTGTCGTCCCCAGGGGCCCTTCGACACCTTGATTATCACCCCATAAACAAGGTTATTGCGAAGCCGAGTAGCGTCAGATAACCACCACACAAAAGGACCGTTCATTATCTATCCGGTAAAGGTTTATTAAATCCCCGAAATTAATCCAGGAATTTCAAGGACAATAGGTTAAATTCCAATACCGTATACAAATACTTTAGACTTCAATTCCAATGAGAGATACAATATTGAATATAAACTGATTGACGAGGCACTTATTTGAAAATCCATATTGTATTTATAAGTGTTCGTTGTCTTCACCTGAAGAAGCCACAGTTTGGCGAAATAATTGGAGTGAGTTAAATAAAAATTAGAAAATCAATCACTTATTATTAATTAAATATTGTATGTAGAGAGATAAACATCTTTATTGGAAAATAGTGTTAAAAATAATATGATGCTTCTCTTCTTGTTTTTCCATTGGCTAATGTTGTATCTATTTGTATGGATATACCATGCTATACTGTTTTCGGTACATTGAAAACATAAATTATGGAAAAAAAGAAAACTTGCATACAACATCTTACTAAAAAGATATATATAAAACTAAAGGAGAAAAAAGTCAAAATTAAAATACATCTTAATTAACTAGATGATAATAAAATTTGAATAATAATTAGAAAAAACACGAAAATATTTCGTAAAATCTACAACAAATGAGTCTTGTTAAGACTACAAGAACAAACCACTTTTGAAACAACTACTTCTCTAGCTAATACTTCGACAGACATTGATTAATACAAAAGTAATTTTCGTGTTACAAAATAGCAAGGCTATCAAAGCAACACTAGTTTGAACGTATTTCTTTCTGTAAAATGAACTAAAATTGATTGAATGCACATTAAATAATTTGTGAGTGACTCTATTATGATAAATTTGGAACAAGAAATTAATTTAGGTTGATGTAATTAAAAATAAATTAGCAAAAGCAATTAAATAATTCAATACTCCATTGAATTTGAAATCAATTTTATAATAAAGCTGTACTGAAGAGATCGAGAGATCGAAACACGTGTCTGTAGATGGTTATAAATTGAGTATTGAATTATTTAATTGTTTTTGCTAATTTTTTCTCTTTAATCCAATATGACAAACGACATAGTTATTTCTAAAAATAAGTGAGTTATAGTCATTTTTAATTTTATTATAAATAAAAAATGGGTAGCCATGAAAAAGATGAAAATAAGAAAATAATTTTGTAATTATCAAATGGCTTTCTGTATGTGGTATAAACCCATTTGTCAAGAGGATAATACGTTTCTTACAAAAATATTATGAACAGATGAATTGCGATTCACTAATTGTGGTATTTTTAATCGCCACAATGAACATAGATGAACTTAAGAGAATCCACGAGAAGTTTCACAGAGAAAACTACAAATTAAATTTGGGTTTAATCCATGGTGTGTTTGGATTAATAATTCTCGGTCCATATATTTTTAAAAGCTCACTAAGTGAAACTGATTACTTTCATTTTCTTCAGAAAACATTTGAAGATACCGATTGTTTAAATTGATCATTACAAGCAAGAGTGAAATGGTTCTAATAGATGGTGCTCCACCTCATAACATGTTGGCTTTACACATTATTTAAATGATGCTTTTCCTAACTCATAAATGGGAAGAAATAAACCATTCCCAGGGCCACCTAAATCTTCCGAACTGCGCGTTTTAGAATTTCTTCTGTGGGGTTATGTAAAAAACAAAGTATATGAAAAATCATATCAATCTGTGCAGGATCATAAACTAGTTGTTATTGAAACATTTAATTCAATTTACATGGGAATAGCCAAAAAGCCATAAATTCAATTTTAAAAAGATATAATTTATGTCATAATAGTATTAATAGTAGACTCTTTGACCATATTTTTTTAATATTAAAATTTCTCTCCCATCGATATATTGATAATTACAGAATTACTTTATGCAGTTGTTTTGGTTTTTGTTTATCTCTGTAAAATTAACAATTGCAATATTGCTAATATCATAAACAACTGCAATTGTTTTACTTTCACCTTTTTCATGGCTACCCATTTTTTATTTATAATAAAATTTAAAATGACTATAACTCACTTATTTTTAGAAATAACTATGTCGTATGCCATATTGGATTAAAGAGAAAAAAAATACCTTTTGAATGAGGTCATAGCCAACTATGGTTTCCATTTAAAAAAATGTAAATTTGCGTCATATCTCGGAAAATAATGGCGATAAAAATTTTCTGATTATTTTTTAATAATCTGTATAAAATTATCTAAAACTTTGTCTTTTACAGTTTTTTTCTATCTGTTATAATTACCGAGATATATTGATTTGAAAAAATTGACACTTTTTACTTTTTTCAAAATATCTAGTTACCCTTGACTTTTTTGAAAACTTTGAAAGTGGAATTTTATTGGTCTCGTAAATCTACACTTCTTTCCCCATTTAACCGTTTCTCTATCTCTTATAGTTTCCGAGATCCCCATAGAAAACATCGAAAAAAACTCACCCTGTATACAAAATAATAACAATTCAAAAACTAAATATTTATTACATCCTTCTTCTCCTCTCCCTTAGGGTGGCTAATGTCATCACAATCTTTACGCCAGCCCCGTCCTCTCGCATCCACTCCTCTATCCGTCTACTCCCATTCATCCATTCCTCCCGTATCTCCTTACACTCCTCCGCTAGATGACTCCATGTATCTCTCCCACTCCCACACAACATACACCTACCATACTCTTCGCCCATCCATATCTTTCTTCCTCTCTCCTCCGAGCCACACCTTCTTCTCTCTGTTCAATGTACAATTTGCTAGGTACCCAGGTATCTTCCCATGCACCTGCCACCTTTTATAAAGAGGGTTGTATCCACTACTCTCAATACACCTTTGACGCTCCTGCTTTTCTACTTCTTCCCATTTTACCTTCATCCAAGCTGCCACATTCACCCCTTTTTCCAACCACTCATTTACCAAACTTTCAGATACTCCTGCTCTTTCATACATTTTTCTCCTCTCTATTCTCCAACCACTCTCTCCTACTCCCACACGCGTTCTCCACACTTCTTTTACCAACCTTTCCCCCCCAATCCTATCACTTTCATCTCATACCTAGTCACTCTTTCCATTGCGTCTCCATGCATACACGTTCTGTTCGTTTCCTGAAGCAGAATGTATCTGGGCGTTGATCTTTCTACCGCCAACATCTGCTTCAGGAATGTCACCTGCTCTCTCTCGATACAGTCATATGCTTTCATACCCCATGCCTCCACACCATACATTAAAATACATTAAAATTGGTTTTACACATGCATCCCACAGTTTGCACGCCATCTGAAAATTCCCCTTCAGCCACTGTCCCCACTTCTCCTTCACCACATACCACGCTTTCCTCGCCTTCATTTGGACCCATCTGGCGTGCTCCCTGTACCCCCCACACCACCTAAACACAAAACCCAAATATTTAAACTATTTCACTCTCTCGATTACTTCTCCCTTCCATGTTACTTCTTTCATTCTTCCTTCTCTTCCTCTATTCCTAAATCTCATCTACTTCGTTTTTCCTACATTCACACACAAACCTCGCTTATCCATATACCTTTCAACCCTTTGCAACATCTCATTAATTTCTCCCCAATCCTTCGCTAGCAACACCACATCATCCGCATACGCCAACATCCACACCTTCATTTTTCCTATTACAATCCCGCCCGCTTGCCCGTTTCTCAGGACCTCTTCTAGTTCACTCATATATAAATTGAAGAGCAAAGGGCTAAGCGGACATCCCTGTCTCACCCCCATCTATACTCTAAACTTTTCCGATACCCTTCCATCTACCTTTGCTCTCCCCCATGTTTCTTCATACATTCCTCTCACCCATTCCACTGTTACCTTGTTCACACCTTTCCTCTCCAAGCACTCCATCAACCTTTCTCTCGGCACTGAATCATACGCTGCTTTCAAATCCAGAAATACCGCATACACACTTTTCTTTTCCTCTAACACTCTCTCAACTATTCTCGCTAGCGTAAAGATTTGATCTCTCGTTCCCCTCCCTTTTCGAAACCCTCCTTGCGATTCGGGCAACAAACCCTTTTCTTCCACTTCCTCTTCTAGCCGGTTCTTCACTATAGTCATGGCAATCTTGTACCCGATACACATAATGGTTATACCTCTATAATTACTGGCGTCCTTTCTATCTCCACTTTTGTGTATCGGGCACATTACCCCCACACGCCATGTTTAAGAATCTTCTTTTCTCCCCTCCATATCTGATTCAGCAGCTGCCCAAATCTTTTTTTTTCACTCAGCTCCAATCCGCTTCCACATTTCGGCTTTCAGTCCATCCAACCCAGCCGCTTTTCTTCCTTTCACCTCTTGAAAACCCTTTTCCACTTCCTCCTCTGTAAACTCCTCCTCCACTGTTCTCCACTCTCGTCTCCCCACCCCCACCGGTTCCCCGCAGTTTTCCAAACATTTATTTTTCCAGTCCTGCAGAGACACCTCCATCTGTCCCCGTACTTCCCCTCTCCTCAATATACTCCACATCTCCCTTTCGCTCTGGCACGATCTCATATCCTCTGCAATTTTTTTGATAGCCTGCGCCTTCTTTTCCTCGCATACCTTCGTATATTTCATTCTTGCCTCCCTCACCCCCTTCTCCTCCCCTCTTCCACTCCTCCATTCATTTACTGCCCTCCTTATTACTCTCTTCGCCTCCCGACACTCTTCGTCGAACCATGTGCACCCCCCTCCGCTGCTCCTTTTTATTTTTCTTCCGCATCCTGCTATAACCTCCTCCATCTCTTCCATATGTTCTACCTCAATCCACTTGATCTTCTCCAATCGTTTACCCATTTTTTCAATTTCCTTTGCTCCGTCTGCCAATTTCGACAGGTCTATCCCCTGCTGCTGTTCTATTTTTCTCTCCATCCATATTTCTACCGATATTGGTAGATGATGCGACCCTAGCACATCTTCCACCTCCAATCTTCTCACTATTCCCCTATGTATCCCTTTTATTAGCACATAGTCTATCACTGACGATCCCTGTTGACCAATATAGGTTTTTTTCCCATCCCAATCGCCTTCTATACACCCATTTAACACATCCCATCCCTCCTCCAATATCCAATCTCCCATCCTCCTTCCCTCACTATTGATTACTTTGTCTTGAGATGTTCGTTCTATTAGTTCCCCGTCATCATTTACCCCTCCCCCCATCTTTCCCATTCTCGCGTTAAAGTCCCCTCCCACCACACATCTCTTCCCTTCGCTGGCTTTCCTGTCTAACTCCTTCCGCACTTCAACCCAGTTCTTGTTCACATATACTACTCCTATTTCCAGTTTCCAACTCACCCATACCATGCCTTCTACCTCCTCACTAAATTCTATAGCCCCCGCTTTTAACTCATCCCTTGTCCCCACAACCATCCCACCCTTCGCCCTTCCTTTTCCTATACTCTTTTCTGCCCCTTTAATTGACCATCTAAACCCCCCTGGTAGCGCCCTTTTTACACTTTCCCACTCCTCTATCCTTACCCAAGTCTCGACTAACCCCACCACATCCTGCCCCCCCCACCCACTTCTCAAACTCCATTTGCCACCTCTCCCCCTTGCACTTAGACTTCAATCCGGCCACATTCCAAAAACCCACCCTTGCAAAACTCCCCTCTACTCCTTTTCTTCTATCTTTTAATTTAAGGTTGAGTTTTTTGCGTTTTTCCCAGTAACCCGCTTACTTATTTCCTCCCACGACACCTTTCTGTTGTTTATATCGAGCTTTCTACATCCTATCTTAACCACATGCCCTTTATCTTTCTCTGCCCTGGCAACTCTCCTCAAACAACTTTGTATATTTCTTTCATTCACCGTCAAGTCATTATCCACATAAATATCCGATCCTTCGAGTCTCCACTTGTTTGTCATTATTTTTATTTTGTCTTTCATGACTTTTATTTTCGCCAATATTAATCAATGTTTCAGTTCGAAGGCGTCTAAAACATACACTTCCACCTCCAACTTTTCTTTCAATAATTCCATGACTTTTCTCCCCACACTCTCCCCTTTTATTCCAGCGTTTTTTATAACGATATTGTTACGCCTCTTCTCTTGCTCTCTCCTTTCCTCCTTGTCTTCTAACTCTTGGATCTTATTGTACAAGATTTCTTTTTCTTGTTTCCACTCCCCTTCCTTTCTCTTCATTTCCGCTTTTATTAAGCACAATTTCTTACTAATAGTTTCCACCTCTATTCTTAGTCTCTCATTCTGTTCGTTACTTTTGTCGAACCTCTCTTTCATTTCTATTCTCATCTCCTTAATCTCTTTCAGTATAGGCTTCATTCCTTTTTCGCTTTTATTTTCCGGTGACCTTGTAATCAATTTGCTTTTAGCAAAAATTGTATTTTCCTCGTCCGCTTCAAAACTAGTCTCCGCTCTTTTCCTCTTATCTTTCTTTCCGCCCATACATTTCACTTTATATTAACTTAATTAAAAATAATAGATCTTATAAGAAGTTTAGCACCGAAAAGGTTAACAGAATATATACAAGTAGAGAATATATAAATTAGGGCAATGTCAATGTTTTAATGACTATATTTATAGAGAATCTGTGGTCTATAGCAAAAATGTTGGATAATTCTTAGGGTTACATAATGGGACAACATCGTAGGAGACGGACCTTAATAAATATTTTGATTAAGATAAGGAGCCATGGAAAGCAATTAGTTTTTTTTTGAATAAGAGAAAATAAGGTGTTGAGAAAGAAACATTTATAAAAAACTTGATGATAGAACTAAGCTTATATTATTTCAATGTAAAAGAAGACTGTTACCTTTTTTTATATTAATAAATATTTGATAGGGAAATGGTGCAGGAAAGTAGGGTCGTTATTTAGAAAGAATTCACATTGATACTGGATAAATTAATCGTTGGATTCTTTCAGTATTTGTTGTTCGTCAAGAGAGCGTTTAGTTTATATTAGAAAACAATTATTCAAAGGTAGCTAATAGAATAAATATATTACAGCTTTAGCTATGTATAAATCCATGTCTTTATATTAAGACAAATTGTTTTACTGAAATAGCTTTTAAAGATTGAAAAAAAGTATATATATATATATATATTTCTTTTTAATCTACCATACAGCTCATTTAAATAAAATTATAAACGCAAAAATACAATTTTAGCTGAAAAATTCCCGCTGATGGTTATAAATTTGCATAGCCGCAGCATTAACTCTATGGCTTGGAGCTAAAAAGGCCAATGTCAAAAATTGCGTTTTTGAGAAAATCGAATTGAAAGTTTTTATCAAACATTATTTTAATTCTAACAACATACTAAGTTGTATGTTTTAACTTTGGCTCAAACATAGATAATTTTACATAGAATCTGATAATGTACTCCATGTTTTTAAAAAAGGTTTTACCTTGAAAAAAAAATGACTTCGGCCTTTGTTGCATACATTCACGATTAAAACATTTTTTTAGCTGACATTGGCCGATATAACAACAATAAAAAAGAGAATATAGTTATTTGTTACGAAGTTTATTATATTTATACTTTTAAGTTTAGTGTTAACAAAGGTGAAATAAACTAGATACATTACAAAACTAAGATATTCTACATCTAGATATGAAAAACATTAGGATAGTAAATCTATTTCCTCTTCAGAAGCTTCACCCAAGTAATCCACTATGTTATCATTTGCTGACATTTGTTCAATAAAGTGTTTAGTTTTGCTGATATATAGCAAAAGTGCCTTTAAGTCATTTAATTTATCCGTACTTACGGGAAGTGGTTTATTATTAAGTGGTTGGAGCTTAAGAAGACCACTCTGTCGTGTTTTCTTCTGATTCTCTAGTAGTCAAAGAAATGTTTGTACAAAATGTTCAGAGAATCTGTTGAATTCTGCATCCATTTTATTTTGAGCCACAGAATTGGTTCCGTTAAGATGTTTATTTTTAGATGTACATTGTGAGTGTTTAAACATGATTTAAAAGTTTAAAAAGTCGTTTTGTTCCAATTCTATAATATTTATAGGGGGTTTTCTTGGCACCAAACGTATTACATTTGCCCAATCTCGGGGCAACTCACTCTCAGCACTAGTACGTTTTTTGGATTTTTCTATAGCCGCATAGATAGTGCATGCCTCCATATGAGTATGTCCAGCCTCAAGAAACTTATGGTTAATAGTTAAATGTTAACCTTTAGCTTTCAATTCAGAAACAATTTCCATTAATATTGTAGAAAATTGCGGTTTTGACCTCCGCAGGAGTCGCTGTACATAGTTACCGTGTGTATATTATTATTTTCTGCAAGATTATGAAGGTAATGGTAAATGCAAGAACCGATTTCCTGCCCTCCACGACTAGCCGTTGTCTCATTCCATAGGTAACACACAGAAGAGGATTCTTTTCCTATGGTTTGGTAAATGGTCAGGTTAAATGTTCACAATTGACGTTTGTAGAAACTCAATCCACTTCTGAGATATGGAGTAGGCAAACATTTTTGTAAGTCGAATGACATTGTTACAAAACCTGGATTATGATGGTATTTCTCCTTATCTCTTCTTTTTGACTCGTATGCCGACTCAGCCAAATATAGGTGTCTGGATTTATTTTCTTCTATTAATCTGCGGTCTATCTCGTTTTCACAACATTTTAACTGCATAAGAAAGTTGTCGCATTTTGCGCATGTATCATTTTTTGGTTTATGAAATGATAAGTTGAATTCCTCAACAAACATTTTTCTGTATAGGGAGGCATTCCGCGGTTGAATATTTCCTTCTTTACAATAATCCAAATACAGTCGGTACATTTGAGCAATCGATAGATCGGGTGACAAGTACTTTTTCTGAGTGTGGGATCGTGAATAGTGACTCTGATAAGCGGGAAATAGTTTTATGTGTTCTCTTATTAGGAGTTTATCCTTTTCTGGGATTTTAGTTTGGTTTCCATGTTTTCCTCCTTTATCCTCAGAACATATTTTGCTATTGCTTGACCGTTTCTTTTCAACAATTACTCTCGCTTTTTTTAAAGTCAAATGTATTTATAAACATAATTTGACACACTTCCATTCTTTTGCCGTTGATGTTTGTCAAAAAATATTTTCTAGAAAAGTTTCGTCTACTTTTCTTGCCGCTGAACATGCTTTTCCTCTTCTTCTATGGAATTTGCCACAAACTGGTTTTGTCCAGAGCTAGACAATTTATAAAAAAATTTAAAAAAGGTAAATGAAAATAATTTTTAAGTTTTAATACCACTTTATGATTAATTAATTTCTCACTTAACCCGTGGTGAATCATTTTTGAATTAATTTGATAGATGAATTAAAACACTTGGTATGATTTCACTTGTTGTTTATTATTCTCCGACTAGTTTCGACTATAAGTCATTCTCAAGGAGATGATCTCCTTGAGAATGACTTATAGTCGAAACTAGTCGGAGAATAATAAACAACAAGTGAAATCATACCAAGTGTTTTAATTCATCTATCAAATTAATTTAATACCACTATTTATTGTATAATATACACAAACAAAGTTTACAATATAATATCAATTTTGACACAACTATAGTTTCGACCTTTGCAGGTCGTTATCAAGTATTGAATTCAACATTAGAAAAAAGAAGTCGTATCAATTCCCGCAAATAAAAAAATTCCACATTTCGAGGTGTATCCAAAATAGGACACATCCAGAGTAGATTTAAATATTAAAATAATTTCGAATGTAATCTCCCATATACCATAGATTAACTAAAATGATTTAATACAGATTTTACCTACAATCAATATAAAAATAAAACATTTTTTTTATTTTATAATTATTTCACTCAACGAGTCAGTATTTCTTGTATATTGGTGAATATATGTTAACAATGTCCACCATACATTTCTCCAAGTTTACGAATTCCCAATGGTGATGAGAAAATAACGATCAGTATATGTCGGCATTTCGAAATTTGAAAACTTTCGCAAAACAATGGCCGTAATTCATAGAGAGAAAATAAAAGTAGTGTCCATGGTGTATAAACTACTCAGGGGAAATTATACAATCGAAAGTTTGTTATTCCCGGGTGGCGCAGGATTTGTGGGGGGTGCGTAAGCGCCGTTACTGAATAAGTAAATGAGAGAAAATAAAGTTAGGAGAGCACGAGCGAGCATTTCTTATCAATGGATTCAGTCAATTACAACAACATTCAAATTGCAAAAGCTCCTTGAAATGTTCTTCGGGATGATACATACTGAATTAGTAAAGAAGGCCGCGCGCTCTACTCCTTACTCTAGCAAAGAAGTAATTGCAATTCCGTCAACTATATAAATACTATAATTATAATGGAACGTAAGGGAAATGATTTTAAATTCACAATAAATTGTGATGGAAATATTAGTTTTGAGAGATTTACTAAAGAAAATAATTATGAAAGGGAAATGAAACGTCATAACAAAGACGTTTATTTTAAAGGAATTATATGTCATAATAATACAATCCCAGATTCAGATTTTGAAAAATCATTATATTATTTTTATTAATTAATGTTTTTACTTAAATAAATATGTTATAAATTGCGAATAAATTTTTCAATTTTAATTGGATAATTTTTGAAATATCTCTATATAATAAGTATAATAAACTTATTGCTGTTTCTTGAATGTTGTCGGCGTTAACTTGGTGGTACATTTTAATAAGATAATTAAAACACTTTAATAGTAAATTAATTGGATGAGTTACGTGAAGATAAACTTGATTATAAAATAAAGCACTAAAAACCTTTCTTCACACAGTTTATTTGAAATACCAAATATATATATTTCGGACACAAAGTGACCATTATCAATGGTTTAAATGGTATTAAACCATTGATAATGGTCACTTTGTGTCCGAAATATATATATTTGGTATTTCAAATAAACTGTGTGAAGAAAGGTTTTTAGTGCTTTATTTTATAATAAAACACTTTAACTTTGTTTTACCACATAAAATATTTATTGCTGTGACTATAGTTTCGAACATTCACTGTTCATTATCAAACATAAACTTTATGTTTGATAATGAACAGTGAATGTTCGAAACTATAGTCACAGCAATAAATATTTTATGTGGTAAAACAAAGTTAAAGTGTTTTAATTATCTTATTGCTGTTTGCTTCAGTTTTTATCAGCTTCAAATTGTGTTGTATGTATTTTAATCAAATGTAATTGTCCTAAAAATACATAAGCATTATTGCAACATGTTTACACAAAGAAAACTAAAAGAGTCAACTACCGGATTTTATTTTTGCATAGACATAACCTATATTCATGATGCTGCTATTGTAAATGTTGATCATGCTAAATGAAAAATCTCATCTACAAGGTGCGACAGGGGAACTTGCTGATTTAAAAGGTCAATAAAGAAAACGTATTTCACATATCAATTTATTTATTTTTTTATCGTATTGTACACATCCTGAATTTTTGTTTTAAGTGGTTTTAAAAATGAAATTGGACAAATGGCGGTGCTCATTAGCAATTCACTGATCCAAACGCTTTTTGAAGATTCGCTCCAGTCTTTCGAGCATATCGACGGGAATGTTGGCGATGGCTTAACGAATGTTGTCCTTCGGGTGTTGAGATATCCGCATTAAAAGAAGTCACAGAGAGCCAAATTGAGGGAGCGCGCCGGCCACAGAACGTCACCCCTCAAGAAGATTAGACCATCTTGGAAATATTCCCTCAAATGTTCTATTGAAATTCTCGCTGTGTGTGGCGTGGCTCCGTCTTGCTGGAACTATACGTCCAGAAGATCCATTTCTTCAAGTTTTGGAAGAAGAAATGCATCAATCATGTCTCTGTAGCGAACTAGCGAAAAAGTAAGGCCCAATTATCGCAACTCTCGACAATGCACACCACACAATAAGACGTTCCCAATAAAGTGGTTTCTCATGAAGTTCACGGGATTGGCACCACTCCAATAGCCCATGTTTTGTTTTTTTGCGCATCCGGAAAGGTGGAAATGGGCCTCATCAGTAAAAAACATGAGGGCGTCGTGAGGCAAGTTAAGGAGCGCTTCACAGGTACTTTGGCGAGAAACAAAATCGCGTTCACTGAACTCTTGCAAATTGTAGGGATGAAACTTGAGTTCGTTGTGAATAATTTGTCTCACACTGCGATCAAAAATTCCAAAAGCACCGGCCTATTTGCGCTCCGAACGCCGGAGAGAGCACAAAAGCGACAGCCTCACCCTCTCGACGTTTTCTGGGGTTCTAGAGGTCCATTGACCTCCAGGCCCTTTTTTTGCCACACTGCCACTTTGCCTGAATGCGTTTACCCATGAAACAATCGATTGCCGGCCAGTAACGGAACCCGCGGGATGAATATTGAACCGAGTTCGGAAGACACGTTGGATGGCAACCACCGAACGGCCATTGGAAAAGTAGGTCTCGACGGCGAACGCATGCTCTACCTTTGTCCAACGCATGACGACATCTGGCTTAAGCGGTAATAAAACTTCAAGACCCCTCTTTCGAATGAGACCCTCCTTACCTCTTTCTGACCACGTTTTGCTGAAGGTGCCTAATTCAAATCAGCAAGTTCTCCTGCTGCACCCTGCTAAATAATGCCTAAAAACTACACTAATAGTATAATTATAATAATAATATAATTATAATATTGTATAAGAGGAACTAATAAAGATAGGTAATTAAAAAGCTGTATCACGAATCATAATCACAATAACAAACAAGTCTTGTATTAGAACAATTTCCTTAATCTAGAGTTTTTGCTAAATACTAAATACCCTTTCAGACCCGTTCAGTAATTTAGAGTACAGTGAAGATAAATTCCAATAGGCCTAAAAACCAAAGAAAAAATATCTGATTCATAAGGAAAAGTCCAATAACACCCAAACCAATAGTTGCTCTGACAGTAAATAGCATCTGCAAATAGTGCTCATAAAAAATAATCTACTTCAACAATAGCTTCAGCTGAATTTGGTAACGACCGGAAAAAGCGGATAACATCGTAATTATTTAAACAGCAAATCTGTAAGAGGTAAAAGCCCAGAGCAGAATGATTAAAGGCTAATTCCAGAATTTAAAATCAATCAAGAATACTAAGTTTCGTATGGGAAACGAAATCTGAATAAATAGTGGACAAGTAAAGTTTCTACTTAAAGATTTCAGTTTTGTATACAGACTAATATTAATGGTAGCTATAGTCTACAGGGAACCATAGACAATTTCACTAGCGTGGCAGTGAAATTGTCTATGGTGACCTGTAGAATATAGAGATCATAGCCTACTTCTACTTCCCAGATGACCTCGTGGAGTGGATTAGGTATTAGGAGAATGTGTTTCTATATTGGTATATACAACATCCTTAAGGTCGTTCTTAGCTTTGTTATTTATAAATCTGCAAGATTTTAAACATTACTCTATTCTTCCAGCAGGAGTAATTCAATTTTGGCATTTAAAAACCTATATTTCGACTATAATGCGAATAATTTTAAATTAATTTATATCTTAAGAATATAAATAAAACACTTTGTAACTTTGTTTGTATAACACTATTTATTTTCTGTTTACTATAGTTTCGGCATCTCAACGTGCCAAAAAAAAAATAAATAAATAGTGTTATACAAACAAAGTTACAAAGTGTTTTATTTATTCTCAAACATGTATAACGAAGTAGAAGCCGCAAAAATTAATAATATATCTTAAGAAGTTTTTAAGACATCCTAAGTTTGAAGTCAAGATGACTGTGAACAGGGCAAAATGTACAGACAATTTAAAAGTTACTAAGAGAATATGTCAAAGATTTAAATAGGATTTAAAGTGAACAATGTGATTATTATGCGACAGAGTTATGTGGCAAACTTTATATTATTCTGCCCTAATACCAGTTCAAAAGTTCAAAGGAATATAAATCCAACCGGTTGGGTATTCTTGGCTTTTCAGATTTCAGTTTTGGCACCTGGTAACATCACAACCCCAACAACAAAACAATATAAGTTCCTACAATCCATGGTAAGTGAAAACTAGGTGGTAAAGTGATTCCCAGCTAAAACGCCTTCACAATTAAAGAAAAATAAACGATAGTGTTGTTTCCATCTTCAGTATTTCTGTGCCCGAAGTTCAGCAAGCCCAAAACATCAGCTACTCTCCTGAATTTACTTTCGAAAATTTATATATATACCTATTAAAAACCAGGTAGGTTCCTTAATAAGGGAATGTTTTTGCTTGATAAATAAAATAAGTAACAACATTTGTCTGTTTTCATGTCTTTTTGTACAGTGTTTATTATGTATGAGTGTTGTTCACAATAGCCTCATCGATATTTCTGCAGACCTTACTAAATCCTAGAACTAATCATTTCGAAAATGCCTGAGCCATCCTTCTTATCAGCAAACTAATAGCCCTCAAGAACCAACTCTTCAATTATGTCGAATATATCAAAAGGCACTCTAAAAGCAGAAGTCAGGCGCTTAATAAAGAGTGTGCTCTAAACTAATTACCAAAACTATCTAAAGTGCCACGCAAGTTGCTCAGAGCTTCTTCTATTTTTTTACTATTAATAAAGCAGAATTCAATAAAAACCAGAGAGTTACATAAATACATTGCCCTCGAAATCACAACAAGCTGTAAAAAATAAGAAGTTTTCTTTCTATGAATAATATTTAAGAACTAACTCATTGTTATATTGAATGCGATCATGCCAACGATTTTGGCTTATAATTTATTTTTATTGCCCTATCTGGAATAACATTGTTGCAAATGGTGGATATCTTAGTTCCACAATACCTTGAGCCATAACATTAGAGTGATTCATATAGTCATCTTCTTAATATTGCCCTATTCTGCAATTCTAGACGTTTTATCTCATCGTCATTATTAAATTAATCTAGAAATTGAAATCGTCATTAAGAAACCGCTACATTCATAAACTGATATAAATACAAGATGAAGAATGGTATTTTCTTTCTCGCCTCTACCGATATTTAGATCCAAATCTGATCTTAGAGAAGCTTTCGTTGATAACCTCTTAGTATGAACGATTGTATCTATCGATGAGTTCACGAACAGGAAAATTAACTCCCAGGTCAATCCTTTAGCTATTCTTTCAGAGCTTAACTTTTTCATTAAAAACAATCAGCAGGCGATCTGCTTTAGTTGACAGAATACTCGTGCTACAAAATTTCATAACTACCTTCTCAAAGTCATAAATAAATTGCGAAACTTATGCAATCAATACTGGCAACGTAGTATTGAGTTGATGATAAAATACCTAAAGATTGTTTGGAAGTTCCTTCGATTTAGAATAAAGGGTGTCGCCTAAAATATTGACTTAAGCCAACCGAGACGTACGTTTAGATCAACAATTAAAAATAGATCTATTATCCACTTTCAATTAGCTAAATGAGATAACTAAGTTCAGATGGCATTTCTACCGCGATAGTGAGAAAACTTGGATAGATTATTCACTTAATATCTAATTAAAATTATACACGACTTCATTTAGGAAATCTTTTGTTATAAAATTAAGAACATAATTTTCTTCCTTGATGATACTGTACATAACCAACACTCTAAATTTAACTCCAGTTATACATAATAATCTAGTGTCTGATCTTCTTTATTGAGAAAAGACCACTGTTTATCTAAAAAAAATTATGAGATCAATTCTAATAATATCTAGCAGACCAAAGAAACATTCAACCCCCAATGCTTCTGTGGAGACAAATTAATTTTGATTAGGGATGAAGTTAATTATTACGAAATAATCTTTGGTCGGCATCTTACCTGGTTTATAATGTCCGAATTGGAAGTCAATTTGCCCTATTAATCCCTGGGCCATCGTAATTTAGTCGCTAGAAGTCCGATACTATCATACTATAATATGTCATTCCTGTATTGTCTCCTCACTTATCAAAATCTAGAAGTATTCCATAAATTTCTTTTTGGAGAGCTAATTTTAGTTCACTGAGGGTATTTGTCAAGTCTCTAAGGATATATCTTCAAGCATAAATTCTTAATTAAATTGATATCTAGACTACATCGTGCATATTGTAGTATTTGTACAACTTCCACATTTTATAGTTTTATGAATAATCCTACAATTACTAATCTATTAAAAAACACAATAGCTGTAATCATACTATATAATTTAATATTTTGTAACTATGATTATGACTGATTAAAGCATAGACAGTTTATAATTAGACAATTTTTTAATAAAACTCACATGATATAATGCAAACATCATAATTGGCGCTGCGATGTTGAAAATACTCGCTTATAACTTTACTTACTTGATTTATATTTATTTTAACAAAAGAAAAAACACCATGGGATGAATAAATTAATGTAGCGTGAAGAATTGTTGTTCTCTTGAGCAAATAGATTTCCCCTCTTCAGTGTACACACACACACACACACATTCACGCGCTCACTTAAGGCGAGGTCGACGTGAAGCTGATGATCTTTTTAAATGCAAATATATGTCGCTTCGTTGGCGTTCCAACCACCTCTTCGATATCATCCCCCGTGTTTCCGAATTAATAGATTGCGCCTTGAATAATTCATGACCGTGTCGTCTATTTGCAATTAGCATAATCGATGGACCGGAATAATGCACACACCCACGTGCATAAACCAAACACACAAATTATTAGATATACGTGTAGCCCTGCAGTCATTATACAGGTTTATGAGATTTATTTAAAAATTATCTTTACAATTGCAAGAGAGTATTAGCAAATTAGTGTAAAAAAATAGAATAGATGAAATTTTATAATACAAGATAGAAACAAGCATTTTTTTTTAAATTTTTTTTTTGATCTAAACGGCGTTCACTTGGTGGTACATTTCAATAAAATTTTTATTCTTCTTTCTGGGCAATTTACTTAATCATATAAAAAAACTGTTTATTTTCTATTCTATAGTGAACAAATTGGCAACGGTCTTTCATTCTTTAATAAATAAAGCGGTTTATAATGATTAACTGTTAATGAAAAGTAAATAAGAACAGTATTTAAATTATCACCATCATCTGTAATGGTTCGATTGTCCTAACACACAAAAAAATATCCCGGTGATAATATCTAAAATGGTAAATACACGCGTACTCGTATAAACGAATTTACAATACGAACCGCACGCGTTATATAAATAAATGTGTTTAATTTAAAATCCACGAGCAGCATACATAATTAATGAACACAAATATGTACACTCATCAACATTTTTATTTACACGTGCGTTGCTCTGTTCGGCTTAATAAAATATTTAACGTTATATTAATTGGATTGGTCAAACAAAATTTAAAAAATATTGGATTGTACTTCGCATTCATTCGCTATTGTATATATTTAAATATATAATTGAACTAAATTTTATACATAATATATTAGTTGAAATTATTTATTGTTAAATTGGGTCGTGAAATTATTAAGCTCCTAATATCAATATACAATTGTCTTTCAATAAGTAATGCTCCATATTTTTTTCTCCACAATGAGCAAAAACTGAAAGTTGTACTTCTAGATACTTCAAGTTCAGTGTTTCTCCTCCCGGTGGACAAAGTTTTAAATCATTCCAACAGATGGCAGAGCTGTAGTGAATTTTCAAAATGGCGTCTGTTAGTGTTCCACGTTACAAACAGCGAGCAGTGATTGAGTTCTTGATTGCAGAGAAAGAAACTGTGGGAAATATACATAAACGTTTGTATGCAGTGTATGGAGATTGTGCTGTAGATAGGAGTACTGTCGGGAGGTGGGCGTCAGAAAGTCCAACAACCCAACTCCAAGATCTGTCAAGTTCCGGGCGTCCTGTCAGTGCCACTACTCCAGACATGATGAGGCGCGTGGATGTCATTATTCGTACGGACCGCCGCATCACAGTGCAACAATTGGCCTCACAGCTGTCAGTCAGCAGTGCAAGTATGTGTGCAATGATCGAGACTCTCGGATATTCAAAAGTTTGCCCAAAATGGGTCCCAAGAAGTCTCACAGCAGAACACAGGATGCAAAGAACAACCATGTCATTTGATTTGTTGGCGAGGTTTGATGCTGATGTGTACCACTTTCAGCCGGAAACCAAAAGACAGTCGATGGAATGGCACCATCCTCAGTCACCAAGAACGAAAAAATTTAAGTCAACTCCCTCTGCTGGAAAATTGAAGGTTACTATTTTTTGGGACAGTGAAAGGGACATTCTTGTTGATGTGATGCCAAGAGGGACAACCATTCATTCAGAAGCATACGTGAAGACCTTGGACAAACTCAAGAAACGTTTCCGGTGTCTTGATCCTGCACGATAATGCACGCCCGCACATAAGTCTCAGAACTCGGAAAGCCTCACCAAATTAAGTTGGACAACATTGCCTCATCCACCATACAGGCCAGATCTGACACCGTCAGACTTCCATCTCTTCTGACCTCTTAAAGACGGTTTGCGTAGAAGACACTTCGATGATGATGAAAGCGTAATTCAAGCGGTGAAAACATGGCTTTGCGCACAGGTCAAGAGTTGGTACCGGCAGGGAATACAGGCACTTGTTTCACGCTGGCGTAAGACCTTACAAGTTGATGGAGACTATGTTGAAAAATAGTACGTGTAGAAGAAACATGTAGCTATACTGTCACCAAAATTAAACACTTTTAAATAAATAGTTTCTAAAAAATAAGAAATATTCTATTTTATTTAAAATCATTTTGAATGTACAATCTTAAGTTGCTGATAAAACACAAGAAAATTAGCAGTGATTTTTTAGGAAAACAGAATATTTATGAATGGATGAATGGACAGAAAAGAAAAATCAACAGATGATGTACAATTTCGCCTAAGTTGCCCGCAAATTTCGATAGAAAAGCACTACTTAAAAAGTTAAAAACCAGCTTCATTGATACCTATCGCATAGACACTCATGTTAACACCTCTGGCAATGTTTGTAGTCATGTTTGATATGGATTCCTCAAATATCACTTCACCAGCATATCAGGAATTCGCATATGAAATAGAATAGAAACTCCCATCTTCTATCTAATTACCTTAACCATAATCTGATATATGCCAACATGATGGTGTAAACGAAAACTCCTAAAACCTACACCTTTAATAATTAGTCCTCCATCCAAATACCTTACCAAAATCAAAGGGGCGGTTCAATATTTACAGCCAAACCTGAAATTAAATTACGAAAAACCAATCCGCCAATAATTAATAATAACGAATGTCTATACTGCATTATTGAACTGCCTTTATTTACCTTCAATGTTTTTATTAGTATATATTCACAATATTACAAATGGCGAACAAAACGTTATTATTAAATTCAACAATGACATTCCCTACATCACTATAGTTAAATCTCGCAATTCTGGAACCTCAAAAAACTAAATGTGTACTATTAAAACTGTGGCGGCATAAGAACCTGATACTTGCTGTTAACAGCGATTATATGACATTTTTATTGCGTTAAAGACTGCACAAATTAATATATTATCGGAGGTATTTACATCGCACCTGGATCAGCTATAGATAAGTATACCAACCACACTGGAATCCTCAATAATTATATCAATCCTAAAGTAGTTATATGGTTGTATGTGGTGATTACAACTTGCCTACTTTAAAATGGAACAAAGATGGAGCGATTGTTCACACTATTAATCTTACGAATTTAAAAGTTAATTGTTAATTGTATTAACAGCTATAATTTTTTTAAATATTGTGATATCGGCTGTTGAAGAGAACGGACGTGTCGAAGCAGATTATCCAGGTAGAAACGGTCATTAAAAATGGCCCCCGAATTACGATCCAAAAGTGAGGAATCTGTTACTTTATTTCTTAAAAGTGCAGAATTCACAAACATAATTAACAACATAGTTAAAAACACACAGAACAGTTAGTGAAGGAAATAGCTTTATTAAAAAGTGAGATATTATCCATAAATAAGTGCAAGCGTGGTCATTCTGGGCCTAAAAGTGAAGATACCATAAAAAGTGGCAGAGAAAATGAAAATAACATACAGAGTGAAGTGCAAGTACCAACAGAAAAATCAGTGAACAAGAACACCACAACAACATCTAAGAATAAAAATAAATATCCCTTAATGGTAATAGATGACCAAAAAGGAAGAAATGCCAGTAATTCAGCACCAAATAGTACAATAACCCAAAACGATGAAAAAAATACACTTAATGATAATGGTGAGTGGATAACTCAATCATCTAAAAAGAGAATAAGAAAACATCCTATACAAGGAACCAATAATGAAACACTACCTATAAAAGGAGCAACAAAAATGGAACACTATCATGCATATAGATTAGAACCAAATTTAACACCCAAAGAGTTGGTAACATATTTAAAAAGTAAAGGCTTTGAAGTCATTAAATGCGAACAAATGAAATCAAAGTATCCACAAGAATTCTCTTCATTTAAAATATCAGTACCAATTGATGAAAGTGAGAAATTAAAAAATCCAAACTTATGGCCGAAATATGTGTGCATTGATTGTTTTTTACACCGACTCAGCGAAAAGAAAACAAACAAATAACAATAATACATCAAAACGTACAATCCATTGGAAATGCAGTAACCAACTAAACGTCGAAATGGAACTAAACAAGTGTAATATATTATGCTTATGTGAACATTGGAAAACAAAAGAACAACTAGAAAATATTACAATAAACAACTTTAACTTGGCTGATTCGTTCTGCAGGGATTATAACCAACACGGAGGTGTAGCGATCTATGTAAGGGATTATTTTAGATTTAAAGTAATTCATGAAATAAGTAAACTTAGTAGATCATTTATATTTGAATGTGCAGCAATAGAAATTGAAAATAAAACAAATAACATAATAATTGTAACAATTTATAAACCTCCTGACGGATGCATGGAAGATTTCTTTACAATTTTTGAAAAAGTATTACTTATTATTCATAACAAAAATAAACCAGTTTTCTTTTGCGGTGACTTTAATATAAATTTTCTTGGAAAATGCAATATCAAAGATACATTTATTCAAATCATACGCTCCTATGGACTGATAGAATTGCTCAATGAACCAACCAGAGAAACAAACACTACAAAATCTTGCATTGATAACATTCTTACAAATCAACAAATAAATTGCACAGCTAATATAATAAATTTAAATGTATCAGATCACTTAGGCCAAAAAGTCACTTTTTCGTGTAGTATAAATGGGCAACCAGAATATAAAAATAAACGATATTTTAATGAGGAAAGTATATTAAAATTGAATAAATCATTAGAAGGTACCGACTGGAATCAAAAGATGTATACATATAATAGCAGAACCCCTTACCTACATAATAAATAACTCATTGCAATTTGGAATATTTTCAGAAAGACTTAAAATTGCAATAATTAAGGCCTTATTTAAAAAAGGCGACCCCAATAAAATTGAGAATTATAGGCCCATTAGTTTACTACCCGTGTTTTCCAAAATATTTGAATATATTATGATAGATCGGCTTGTAAGCTTCTTAAAACGCAATAAAATGCTAAATGTTAGTCAACATGGTTACACGAAAGGAAAATCTACAACAACCGCTATTTATGACTTTTTTGAAACCATAATAAATAAACATGAGGAGAAAAATATGACATTGGGAATTTTCATAGATCTATCCATATCTAAGCATATGACTGCATAAACCACTAACTGTTATTATACAAACTTGAAAGAATTGGAATTAGGGGGCCGGCTTTAAAATGGTTTGAGTCTTACCTAAATAATAGAATTCAACGGGTAGCAATCGCCCAAAATGGAAATTTAATTCAATCGGAACCAGTTAAAATGAATTTAGGTGTTTTTTGCCCTTTTCGGAGTTCAAAATAATGTTGGTTAAATTAGCCATAAATATTTCTGCTAACAATGGGCTTAAAAGTGAGCCCATTGCTAGACCTTCTTTCTGTTTATAATATTTATTTTCGTTAAACGTTCAAGTCATTAACATTCTTTGGGAAGTCAGCCTTAAAATTCGAAATATATTGATAAAACATGATATTAATGTAGCATTTAAACCAACTAATAAAATTTGTAATTCAATTTTTAATTCTAAACCCCCGATAGATAAATTGGACAGATCAGGTATTTACAAGCTAACGTGTAAAAATTGTAAAGGAATTTACGTAGGTCAAACTGGTCGTAACTTCAACATTAGATTAAAAGAACACCTTAGATCCTTCAGATTCAAACATACAAATTCCACATTCGCGAATCACCTAATAGAAAACCGACATTCTTTTGATGAAGATGTACTCGAGGTAATCCATTTTGCCGAAAAAGGATTTAAAATGGATTTAATCGAGTCCCTAGAAATTCATAAAGCGAAGAGTAATCCGGAAATCCCAGTAATTAATGACCAGGTAGACCTAGTATTTTCCTCCTTATTTCATTCTGTATAAATAAGTGTTTTGTCGTAGATTAATTTACTTTAAGTTTGATAATGATCAGTTAATGATAGAAACTCGAGTCACTTAAAAATAAAGTGTGATATTAACAAAGTAAACGTTTTTGTTCAATTTTCCAAAATGTATCACGAAGTTAACGCCTCAACCATTAATCAATTAATTATAGAGGTGTTTGCATTCAGGCTACAATTCAAAAAAATGCTTAATAAACTAGTTGTCAATGATTTTACTCACATCTGTTCTCATTTAATATCCTCGCAACAACATGGGTTTGCATCAAAAAGATCAACTATAAGTAATTTTCTTTGTTATAAAACGTACATGTCAAATTCATTAGAACAGAACATTAAAGTTGATTCTATATACACAGATTTCCTAAAAGCATCAATCATCGTGCCTTATTTGATAAATTATGTAGTTTAGCTTTTAATCATCAAACACTTTTGGATTCAAACTTTTCTTAGATAATCGAACACAAAGAATGTACATTAATAATTTTGTTTCATAGGATATTGTTGTAACTTCTGGTGTTACGCACGGTTCACACTCTAGGACAATTTTATTTGTACTATTTATAAACGATATCCAACATGTAATAAAAAATTGTAACTTTCTAATGGTTGCTGATGATCTAAAAATATTCAGACGTGTAAATAATATCGATGATTGTAGATTAATTCTAGATGACATCAACCGTACAAATGAATGGTGTATATTAAATAAACTTTAATAAATAAATTATGCAATTATTACACACATGTGCCAAAAAGGGAAATAACTAAACAGCTGGAGATCAATAAATTTCAAAAACATAAAATATTATTGAACGAGTAAACAGATGTCAAAAACTCGCCATTCCTTAACTTATAACAACAACCCTACCTATATAAACTATTAAAATATAACCATTATTCAACTGCCTGATGAAGCCTCAGTATGGTGAAACAATTGTAGCAGTATAAATAAAGCAAAATTTAATAATTGCAAATGCTATTCAATGTCTTTTAAGCAAAATTATAATTTGAATTTAATTTATCCAATTGATTCAATCCACATTTTACATTTTACTGAAGTTAAAGACTTGGTATTATCGACGAAAAAAATGTGGGGGTTTGTATGGCACTTTGGAAAACGTTTTAATATTAAATGTTTAAAAACTTTGTATTGTGATTTAGTCCGTTGTTATCTAGAATATGCATCTGTAATATGGTCACCATATTACAGATACCCCATCCTAGCTAATATAAAATCTCTTTAAGTTATACAGAATAAATTTCTTCGCACAATAGACTAGGTATGACGCATATTTCTGGCAATCACAAAGATATTAAAAATATACTTTACAGGGGGTTTCTTTAGAGTGAAAATGATGATTATTCGTAAAAAATATATACAAGTTTTCAAATGGCCAAGATACAGGCCATCAAATTTAAGAAATTTTGAACTGTCAACCTGTCTATGTATGTAAAAAAAATTACTCACGAAAAATTAAACTTTACCTTCATAATACCAGAAACCAATCAAGGAGTAGTTGATTGGTTTCTGGTATTATGAAGGTAAAGTTTAATTTTTCGTTTGCATGTCTCTAACAATCATCTTTTACAAATAAATGGAGCCATACATTGGAGAAAACCCGTTGTTAATGAAAATAAGGAGATTTGGACTTCTCCTATACTTAAAGCACTTATTATCTGAATATAAAAACCTACCGGTTTCTTTTACAATCACTCCTAAAACTAGTCGATTAAATATAAAAAAATAGTGAAACAAACAAGTGTTTATTAGTTCTTTGTCTATTACTCGGTATCCTCTTTTAAAAACAACCTTTCCCTTATACATCCAATTATGTCATAAAATAGGAAGAGTATTTCAGCGTTTTATTTTGCGGGCAAAAACACTGGCCCGCGTTATGATAACATTCCTCGTCTTGTCCTTAAAGCTCTTTCAGGTAAGATATACCAGCATTTCATTAACATTTTTAACTACATTTACAGTTCTCAGGTTATACCTCAGAAATAGAAGCAGGGAAATAACCTGTATTCACAAACAAGACAGTGACCCATTGGTAGTTTCTAGCTACCGCCCGATTAGTCTGTTCCAGGGAAAATATTCGAGATCATCATTAGGAATAATTTAATCCTTCATGTATCAGACGACATTCCTTCCTAGCAGTTAGGTTCCCCAAGCATAGATCGATCCACTACCCTGCCCCCATCCGTACTCACATCAAACTGTACACCTCAAAGTCAAAAAGTAAAAAGTCCACTATTCTATTTCTTGACATTTAATGTTCGTATCAAAAAACACATTCGCGATCCTTCATTCCCCAACAAGGTGTACCGCAAGGTTCCCCCTAAATATCCACGATATTTATAATCCGAACCCCCAATACCTCAATGATTCCACCTACTACCTCCTCTTTACTCATGTTACAGTATTGATCACACACGATAAAACCATTAAAATTAAAAGCTCTTAGGACTTTTAAGAAGCTGATCGAAATAATTCAATTCATGAAGAATTTCTACCCTAGCAAATCCCACCCATTTATTCCATTTCACCGGGCCAGCACTTGTCCCTTCTATATAATTCTAACTAACATCGATATCCCTTCATAACACACTTGTAAATATCTGCAAATAAACTCTCCTTCAAAGCCTATACTGAAAACATAAAATTAAAAATCATAAATATGGCTTGAAGAACTTGAGAAAATCCTTTCAATATCAAAGAAGAATGGCTTTCCAGTTAGTCTAATTCAAAATTTACTTGACAAACAGTTTTACAAATCAACCAGGTCTCATATTAATTTAAATATTTTAGATCGAACGAAGACAGAATCGATAACATTTACTTATTTTGGGCACATAACAAATAAAATATCGAATATATTTAGAAAACCAAATCATCAAATTATTTTTAGACCAGCGTGCAAAATTTCAAATATGCTTTTTAAGGCGAAAGACAAAATACATTTATTTAAAAAATCGGGACTATACCAAATTTTAAGTTCCGAATGTAATAGTACATATGTAGGAGTTTTGAGAAGAGATTTAATTAACATTAAATAGCATTTCGACTTAGACATACAACAATTTCTTTTTCTAATCATATCTTAGAGTGTAATCATTCATTTCCACGTATTAATTAAAACATTTTAAACTTTTATTTGTATAACACTATATTTATTTTTGTGACTTAAGTTTTAGCAACTTTACGTACCATTATCAAATAAGAAAGAGAAGAACTAGTTGGTTATTCAATATGTACAACAAAGTGCTTTCAAAATAAATAATTTTCTCATATACCGCAAAAGTGAGAATATAAATAGTAATCTGCTTAATGAGCAGACCAATTTAATCTCTTCATCATTATTTAAGCTATTATAATGTCATTTACCTCTTCTGAAAACGCCGCACCTTAATCCGTTCTGCACCGCAATGCTACACTTAATCACATTTAGTTAATCCTTGGTAATAAATTTTCTCTTTTCTAAAAAGGTTCATTAAAAAATCATATATCATCTATAAATTGTTAACATCTTGTATTTTACTTATTCAACACTTGATAATGACCTATAAAGGTCCAAACTATAGTTTTGAAAATTCATAATATATTGTGAACTTCGTTGTGAAAATAATCTCAATGGTTAAGGCCCAAAATGATCTGAAGGCCTCAAACTGGAAGGTACTAAGAAAAAATCCGAAGAAATCCAAGTTGGAAGTGACGCTGTTGGTGGATTTATAGTCCACTGACAGAGTGGAGAAGCTAATCCAAAAGATCAACTACCGTTTTTACCAGGTTTAACTGAATAGAAGGGAGCAAAGCGATGTGGGGCTACCAAAAGAGACCCATCTAGGTCCACCGCCAAAGGAAACCCGAAGAAAGATCATCCATCATTAAGGACAACAAGGGACAAGTAGACCCTATTCGATCAATGTTGATGGATAGAAGTAAAACCCTAAAGATAAACAGCCCCAAAACAAAAAGTTTAGGCCTTACCCTAAGACAATTGAAGTTTGGTTTAAAATACGGTAAGGCATTAAGTATACATTAATTCCAGAATTTTTATTGTCAGAAAGAATAAGGCAAACCACCACCCGAGGACGCAAGCAGACCCGTGGAATGGTGCAGAAGAAGCAATAAACACCTCCTTCTGGACTGTGATGCCAACGTCCACAGTATTATATGGGACAGCACGGATATCAATAATAGAGGTAAAGAACTTCTTGAATTCATTATCTCTAACAATTACCTTTATGAATGCAATAAGATAGCAAGCACAATAAAAAACTGACATTTTGCGCATCCGAAGAACACAGACTTGAGCCTCTATAGAGAGTGAGTGCTTAACTGTAGGAACAGACGATCTCTACCTCAACATACAAACCACAAAATAGCTAGGAACAACAGCTGGTCTGCTCATAAATAACATACAACATTGCAAGTAAGGAGTTAAGTAAATCGAAAAGGAAAATATGGAGAACGTTATGTGAAGGAGTTACTGAGACCCCAACAGCGAGGCTTTACAAAGTCCAGTCCAAAGATCACTCCAACACCTTCAGTCCAATTAAAAACCCGAATGGGAGTTGTGCAGATGGGATTAAAGTCTTATTATTCTGCTAAAGACCCACTTCCCAGGCTCAACATATGTGGATTTCCAAGAAAACACGGCGTAATCTACGGAAAAGAGCATATTCCTTCCTACTTACCTGTTAGTTCTTAATTGTTATAAGATGACGGTGTAGTATTGCTCGTAGGAATTAATTTTCTAACAATACAGCACTGGTAAATTAATATTTAATTTAGTTTACCCGTTTGTATAGTTTCAAATCATCAGCAAAGCATAATATGAGATCTTATAACCACGTTTATAGATCTAATATAAATATTAAAAAGAAGAGTGTCCAGGTGGGATACTTGTGGAACCCAGACGTAAAAAATTTTTTAGAATAATTATACACGCTAAATATGGTTGGTTATATAACAAGACATCTAATAAACAACGTTAATGAATGCAATATAAGCAATAAATATGATTTTGCTACAGACATGATGAAAAACTAGTGAAATCATTTTATTTGACTCGCTGCTCTAAAAAAATATATGAGAATTGATTTTCATTTTAATAAACTATTTTATATAGAAATTAATACGATAGATCAACGCAAATTTCTGTTTAAGGTTTCTCACTCCTGAAAACCCTCACATATTTTTCAATCTATGGTTTATCACCAGGTAGTAGTTAAACAAATAATCCGCAAGTCTTTAAGGAAAAACGAACGGTAAAAATCGACTAACTTAAACCAGTTTATGTCTAGCAGAACCTACCTTAAATTACAGGATCATCCCGAATCCAGCCATTCAATATTTGTCCAGACACCATTGCGGTTGAATTGGAATCCGATTGAAGCATACGCACAAAAACACTTCGTAAAAAAACAACTTGATGTACTCGCGTAATCCATGAGCCATTGAAGAATTTGCTGAAATGTAATATTACCATACTGTTAATATTAAAGAACATCTACTTGAAATTTTAAATTCGATATATAAATAAATTTCAAAAACTCAATGAATAAATAATTACACGTAATGTAAAATCATGTATATTGTACATTATTATAAAGATTACATTAATTTTATTTTTACCAATGAATGAAAATATTACCAAATTTAAAAACAAAAAGTTTTCTAGAATTACATATAACTTATAATATATTCGCTTTAATTATTATTTTTATTGTAATTAAAATAACTTTTTATTACCGATAGATTTTAATGGGTGATGCAACGAATATCAAGCGTTTGCTAGACTTTTTGGGTAATGCACTCACGACAATTATCCAGATTTCCAAAGATAATTAAGAAAATTTGCCCACGCACTCCTACTGATGACAATTGTGTTACTGAACACACTAACTGTGATAACACTGCAAGGTGCAAAAAGCAGTGACCGAGAAGAATGCGCATTGCTAGAATATTTTTTTCCTTTTGAAATAATCCGCATTATCGCATTTACCTGGCAAGTAATTTAATTTTTAAAGCAAACAATTTGTCATTGAAAGTACCCATAGGTTACTGAAAGATCATAATGAAAATGTATCGTATCAAAAAATTATAATTTTTAAATGTTTATTTGTGGAGGCGTTTATTTTGTGGTACATATCGAATATAATTTTTATTTTATTTTATGTTAGAAAATATTGCACGAGAAAAAAATTAGTATTATTTTGGGAATAGTGCAAATTCAGTATTATATTCATAAATACATTATAAATTATAATTAAAAGTTTAATCTTAAAATATTCAAAATATGTATTATTTTAGTATTTCGCTAT
Source organism: Ontholestes murinus (assembly GCA_963969525.1). Taxonomy (NCBI): domain Eukaryota; kingdom Metazoa; phylum Arthropoda; class Insecta; order Coleoptera; family Staphylinidae; genus Ontholestes; species Ontholestes murinus. Next base: position 34,273,786 of record OZ018397.1, read on the forward strand.
AGATCTGTAAAACTAAATTAGGTATTTTTTCTACAATTTAATTAGTAGGTTATATTATAATTAGTAAAAATCTTATTCAAATCATATTTAATAAAATGTTATTTTGAACACAATCTCACTTTAGACACCTAATAAGTTATAAGTAAATGGAAATTACATTTAAATTATCATTCGAAACAAATAATAAATAAAGAAAAATAATCAATAAGACAATAAATACAAAAAGAAATTGTGGTATTATCAAATGTAATACTATTTTCAATACAGATGTATTCTCTATAACTAAAAGGGACTAAAAAGTGAAATTTATATGTAAGCTTGCAATTACTACCCTTACATACTAACAATGATCAGGGCATACATAAGCAAAAGGTTAGAAGTATATAAAGAAAATTTAAAATACAACAAAGAAAATTTGCCACTCTTTCATAGCAGAAAAACAACAATTTGGAACCCTGCACAAAGAAAAATTAACATTTATGTCTCAGAATTTATGGAAATACACCATAAAAATAAGACAACTTTAAACGATCAAAATTGCCTATTTTTAAATGTATTTAATTTAACCAAATCATCAACCCTTGTACTTCCCGTAAATATATATATATATATATATATATATATATATATATATATATATATATATATATATATATATATATATTATATAAATTAAATATAATAATCGTATGTATCATCCTTCATTTGAGGATGTTGCAAAATAACAATTATATAATGTTAATTTATTTTTAATAAATAAATTAACTTATATAATTATGCAATCATGAAAAATCAATTAAACCAATGTTTTATTAATAAGTATTCTAAAACACAAGTCGTTTTCTTTTAAACTACCTTTCTAGCCTTCTAACTTAAACTTTAAAATTAAAACTCTAAGTGGTTATAATGTTTAAAATAGTACCTTCAAACAAATTGATTTTTAATACGTATATTTTTATTAATTTTTTATGGTTAGGTTTTCTAATATAATAAAAAGTAAGTTTCCAAATAAAAAATTACATATCTGGTTTCATCAAGACGGTAGCTCAACAAGTATCAACTATAAAAATAATTTAATTGATGGGTTAAATAAATTCAAGTTTGTTATTATAATATATATGAAATAAAAATTTTATACTATTTAGTCTAATGAATAATCTATAACACTATACATTTTTCATTTTGTTGTCAAAAATATTCAGAAGTTACATCTAGTATCATAACACTTTTACATAAATAATGACAATGAGTACAGGGCATATAGAGAATTCAGTCTTCATTTAATTTAGGATGTTAATGTATAACATTGATCCGCCTTGTTGAAACTATACTGTTTAAATAATTTATGAATATATCTGTAGTTGTTGTACAACAAAGATTTCAAGCCATACGGTGTGACTATATTATTTTCATGTTATAGTTACATTTAAACAATCTAAAGTACATTTTATCATTTATTAGTTTATTCAACAGAAATAATTTCATTCAAATTAGTGTTGCTTTGATAGTACTATTTGTAACACGCAAATTAATTTGTATCATTCAATGTCTGTCGAAGTATTAGCTAAGGAAGTAGTTGTTTCAAATTAATTTGTTTTGTAGTCTTAGTAAGACTCATTGTTGTAGATTCACGAAATGTTTTCGTATTTTTAAATTATTATATAATTTAGAAATTTATGCTGGAAAAAATGGCGTTCCAATAAGAAAAGGGCGAAGAAGGGGGACGATGTAGTAATGAGATTGGCAAGCGACTTGTTAAATGAAGGGCGAACATTGTTTACAGAAAGCCAAGCCATTACACAAGTTTACCATTAGCTGAAGAGCTTCTGGAAAACTTAACATATATTTGAGGTACAATTAAATTAAATAGAAAATATTTGCCACCTGAAGCCAAAGAAAAATACAGACGAGGTACTATTATTAACTTACAAAATCGCATCAAATTTATTAAATGGACGGATAAACGGGCAGTTGCCATGCTAACTTCAAGCAACGCACACACTTGTGCTATTACTGAAACTACTAATAGAAAATTAAATCCCAATGATGTACATGATTAAAATAACGTCAAAAAGAGGTGGATCTATCGGATCAATTATCATCATATTATAATAGCTCACGAAAAATAATTAAGTGGCATAAGAAAGTTTTTATTGATTTAATATGTGGAACGTCGGTAGCAAATGCTTGGTACATTCATCAGAAATGAGGAAATAAACAAATTGATTTGTTAAAATTTAGATAACTTAAAAATATACAAAGCATTTAGACCAAAAAATGCAAACAAGTCAAAAACACTTCATTGAAGAATATGAAGGAATTGCAAGAAAAGCAAGAAAAAGATGCACAGAGTGTTACAAAATAATATCTGCACAGCAAGGTAGCAGAATTGCTAATAAAGAAAAACCAAGAGAGTTATGACATTTTGCCCACAATGTAACGGTCAACCTGTGATGTTTTAAATGTTTTAAAAATGTATAACAACAAAATAAATAATAATTCTGTTATAATTAACTAACTGTATTTCACTAGTTTTGTATTAAATCTGCATAAAGAAAATTCAATTGCGCCAATTTGTTTTAGGCTTAACTACAAAAAATTATGTTAGTGGAATCTAAAAATCTACTATTTGGAATTAATCTCGCATGTCTTTTCTCAAATGTAACGATAATTGTTAAAATTGTTAAATTTACAACAGTTTTCTGCAAAATCTTCAGTTTGCTTTAAGGAAAGTGCAAATTTACAAAAATTTACTAAAAATTCTCGCATTTTTAAAAACAAAATCCTAGAAAATAAAAAAAATAACTAAAAATACTGTTAAAATTCTTTTAAATCGTTAGAAAAGTTTTTTTAAATTAAAAAGAACAGTAAAAAATAGCAAAGAGCGCAAGAGAACTGCAGAGAACATCAGTAGTAGAGACGAGCAGAGAAGATCAGAGAACAGCAGAAAATAGCAGAGAAGAACGGAGAACAGCACAATACAGCAGATAACATCAGAAAACAACAAAGAGCATCAGAGAACATCAGAAAACAATAGAGAACATCAAAGTACAAAAGAGCACAGAAGAAAACATCAAAAGACAAAAGAAAACAAAATAAAACAGAAGAAAATATGACATCAGAGACTAGAGGAGAAGAGATAGAACATCAGAGAAAAGAAGATATAACAGAAAACGTCAGAGAACTTTGGAGAACAGAAAAAACTACAGGTCATATTAACGCGATTCTTTTGTTCTACCAGTAAAGAACAGCAGAAAACATCATATAACAGAGAATAACACCAGAGAAGAGAAAATAACAGCAGATTAAAGCAGAGAAGAGAAGATAATAACAGAGAACAGCAGAAAATAGCAGATAACGTTAGAGAAGAGCATAGAACAGCGGATAACATGAGAAAAAATAGAAAACAGAACATCAGAGTACCTAAATATCATAGAACAGAATAGAACACCAGAGAAGAGAACAGAAAAGCAGAGAACTTTGAGAACAGCAAAAAATAGCAGATAACATCAGAGAATAGCAGAGAACAGGACAGAACATTTAAGAACAGGAGAGAACCGCAGAGAACAGAAAGAAAAACATCAGAGAAAAGAAAAGATCATGAGAGGAAAACAGAGAACAAAAGGAAGCAGAAGATATCAGAAGAGAACAGAAAAGAACAGAAGGGAATATGACATCGGAGAACATCAGAGAAAATAGGAGAAGAGCAGAAAATATCAGAGAAGAGAAGAGACAAACAGAGAACGTCTGAAAACCGCAGAGAACAGAAAAAAACTACAGACCATAGCGCGATTCTTTTGTTTTACCAACACAAAACAGCAGAGAACAGAAAAAAACAACAGGTAATATTAGCGCGTTTGTTTTGTTTTGCCAGCACAGAATACCAGAAAACATCAGATGCCAGAGAAAACATCAGAGAAGAGAACAGCAGAAAAAAGCAGAGAGCTACAGAAAACAGAAGACAATAGCAGAAAACGTCAGAGCAACGAATAGAACAGCGTCGGATGGCAGAAAATAACAGAGAACAGCACAGAACAGCAGATAACATGAGAAAACAGAATATCAGACAATAAAAAAAACATCAGAAATGAGCAGAGGAAAACAGAGAACAGCAGAGAAGCGGCAGAAAATAGCAGATAAGATCAAAGAAGAGCAGAGAACAGCAGAGAATAGGAAAAAATAGCACAGAACAACAAAGAACCGCAAATAACATTAGAGAACATTGATAACAGCAGAGAACAACAAAAAAACATGAGAGAAACGACGTGAGCATTAGAGGAGAAGAGAACAGAAGAAAACAGAATAGAACAGAAGGAAATAGTATTTAAGTTATTCATTTAAGTTTTAATGCTAATTTTACTCTGTAATTGGCCTTTTGGTTGTTGGGTAAAAATAAATAAATAAATAAATGTAACATCAGAAAACAGAGGAGAAGAGCAAAGAACATCAGAGAAGAGAGTAGAAAAATAGAAAAACAGAGAACGTCAAAAAAATGCGTAGAACATCAGGTGACAGAGAAGAGAAGAGATTATTAGAGAACAACAGAGAACATCGGAAAAACTTATTGGATTCTAAAAATAAATTATTTGAAATTAATGTCATATTTTTCTCACATTTAACAAAAACTGTAAAATTAACACCAGTTTTTATCAAAATTTTTAATCAACGCCACTTTGATTTAATTATAACCCCAAAGATTTCTGTTAGTGGATTCTAAAGATCTATTATTTGGTATTATTCTCTCAAATCTTTTCTTTTTTCATGTAGTAATAATTCGATTTCCTCTCTGCCAACTTTTTCAAGAGTTTTCTCTTGTGTGTTCAGTATTAAGTAATACCTCTAACACAAGAAAAATATAGAATATCATATAAAATTTATGATAATTTAAAGTTCCCACCTAAAAGATTTAGTACATTCAGCAATTTATAATAGAGTTAAGGAGCTAATGAAATATCCAAAAATCATAAAAATATCAAAACCTCTTATAAGTATATAAGACGTACGTATATATTGAAATTTGTATTTACATCAAAAAAAGCACACTAATCAATTTTGGAACTAAAAATTTAAAAAACCTACAAATGTTGAAACGCGGGCTTCTTATAAAAAATATAACAGTAATTTTTAATATGTTAATTATTTTTAATCAATGTATTATTCAAATAATGAATCATATTTATCAATTGCAAATTATGTCCCAAGAGTAGTACTACGGTATTATCACATATATACAAAAATTCAGACAAGATGCTCGTAAACAATCGTGACTTCTATCCCTGGGTAGGTCATTTAAGACTATACTAAAAACGAAACTTATACTCCGAATCTTTCACAACATACCAATGTGATGTAAACAGGGTATTTCTTAAAGATCCTCCCTTTCATCGCATCTTTACAATAACATTATCCACGGAATTTATAATTCCAATCCTCTTATATTAACCATTGAAGCTTAACCATTGCTATATACAGTTGATACAATATTAAAAGTACATACACCAACCAAAAATAAAGCCCTTACCATGACCTTAGAATATAGGGAGGGCTGATGGATACGATTAAAATGTGGTCTGTAAAGTAGAGAATATCTATATAACAAACAAATTCTACTCCCTAGACCTATTTTACCATAGCCACAAATCTCTTTTATTTAAACGTTTAAACCAAAAACTTTAAATCAGAAATTAAAATATTAAATCATAACCTTAAGTTCTTCGTGTTTTCAATAGAATACACACTTTAGTAAAAAGGGTCAAGCTATACGTTTTAGAAAAATGTATTAATTCGAATAGAGCAAAAAAATCATAAAAATAATTATTACAATTATTATATTTTTAATATAGGAAAAAATATCATCGTATTGCATACAACAATAATATGAACGCATTATCCAAACAAATAGATACTAACTGAAGAACCAAATGTACTCATTAAAATAGAAATCACAACACCAAGAAGGCGTTGAACTTCGCACAAAAGTTTAACTATAACAATAAGCAATAGCAAATAATTAAAATTTGAGAGAAGAACAAATATGAACACACAATTTATTAATAATAGGTTGGTTCACTCGTATTGGTTATACCCTCCCCTATTCTTCGTGGCATCAACTCTATCAGATGTTCAATAATCCATTGAGGTATTATACATTAAGCAATCTGTAATTCATGCTGAAGAGCTTTCAGCGTCTACGGATAATGCTGTAAGTTCTTTAGTCTTTATTCCCCATACATGTTCACAGGCGAAAGATCAGGAGTACGTGGTTAATATGACAAGATATTGACATTACGCTCCGCATTTCGGTCCATAGAAACTCTTGCAATATGGGGACAGGTATTGTCTTGCTATAAAAGTGCATCTTCCAACTGTTGAAGAAACAGAAGCACTCATTACCACAATACCTACGGTTTAATGCACAGGCCTCTGAAGAGAAAGTTCCGTGTTGCAATGTTCCTCCTATCTTCTTCTGACCCTCATACAGCCATTATACATCCCCAAGCAAAACAAATCTAAATTAATTACTAAACACCACCCTACTCTAGGTTCCAGTACATCACTCCAAATGCGGTCATGTGGTAACACATGATATGACCGATAAGATTGCAAGCCGAAAGTTCTGATTCTGCGGTAAACCCTTCGAAGGGTTACAAGTCCACGTTAGCTAGCCATAGATCTCTAGTTGCAATCTGATCCTCATTTGTTCTGCTTTGTCTTCCAGTTTCTCTTCAACATACTCGTCTAACTTTTTATTGCTGCTTATAGCCATTGATCTTTAATGGATCAAGATTTGTACGTAATATGTAGTATTTAAAGTTTTTTTTTAATTTACAAGATACTAAGTAGACAATAAAATTATTTTATTTATATACTCGAGAACATATTAAATTAAATTAATGATTTTTTGTTAGAACGTCGACTTTTTCAGGCTAGAAGCTGGATTGATGAATTGCAAATTTTTTCTTATGTTTAAAATTATGTTACTATTGCTATTTGGTGTCCACGTAATCTCTTTATTTATTTATTCATGACGGCAATCGGAAATAAAAATATCGCCTCATCAATTGCATATTAATTTTTTGCATTGAAAATAACTTCAATACTATTCCATATTTTCCCTAGCACTAAATTTAATGCATTATTTATATGAATTCAATACGAACAAAATTCGACATTTTTTTCCATATTCCGAATGTAAATTGGAAATATTACAAATTCACAGCCATCGATCATCGATGCGACAATATTTTTCACTTTACTCTTTGAACACCAGCCGCGTATTTATTCGAAAGTGTAAAAATATGAACAATGCAGTTGATTTCCCTAGGGGCACGTTGATTGTAATAAAAAAAAGCGTGTAGCATTATAAACCGATAGGTTTTGTGTTTAATTGCGTCCACCGTTGCAGCTGACGTTTAATTTCGCGGGCGTAATTCCATTTTCGATTCGTGTAACATTTGCGACGAATTGCAACACGCTTTTTACAAATTGCAATTAATCGATTTTAGGAATGTACGTTTTTTTTTACGGAAAGGCAAAATGCACCGATTGAAAATTGCGACCAACCACTGCAGAACATGAAATGTCGACACCATAAAATAATTTTAGCATGCACCAATAGTTACAGCACGGATTTTTGAATTATTTTTGGTTATTTCGACATACATATCATTTTTATGATTGTTAGTTACTAGTTACAAAAAATATTTGTATACTTGCGTATCTGTAAATTTTAGATTAATTTTTATTTCTATAATTCATAATAATCCTATCGAATCAAAGAAAAACAAATTATGTTCAGGGTGTGCATAAAATGTTTATCGATTGGATCTAAAAAAAAACATAAAAAGGTCTATACCATTTTCTCTTCTTTAAGATTAGAATGTTATAATTTTAAATTAATTAAAATAATTTAATTTAATAAATTTAATTATGGGATACAGACTTATGTTTGGAATATTTCTTTAGACAATGAAATTGCCTCGTATAGTTGCTTTGCTATTTTGTAATACCCAAATTACTTTTGTATCATTCAATGTCTGTATTGAAAAAATAATATGCTTGTATTTTCACCATCTTATCACAGTCTACGGCTGCATGTGAATAACAAGTCGTTAAAACATTGAAGAAAGGATAAGTTCATGTACTAAGAATTTTTAAAACAAAGGGACAGCGTTTTTAAGTAATTAGACGCATCGAGGCATTTTTTTAAATGTGTAGTGTAAATTAAATAATTTTATTATTGTAAATTTTCATATTTAAAAGTAGGAACATTTTAAATAATGCCAATATTATAAAAAAATATATTAAATTTTTTTACATGTTTGTAAAAAGTTACCAAAAATAAAATTTGCATTGCATCAATGTATATCTATCTTAACAAAACTAGTTAAAATGTATTTATTTCTGATAAATAAACAAGAATAATTTTAATTTGCTTTGTAAAACTCTGAGTGAATGGGCCCGGAAGTGACATACATTTTGAAATTTTATACCCAACGGAATACCCATTATATCTTTAAGGGTAAAGTGTAATTGTTTTTCAAAAAATAATCTTGCATCTAGATGACTGTTATTGCTTCAATATTCTTTATATCGTATCGCAAAATAACAAATAAAATTAACAACTTTTATAGTAGCTTAAGGTAATTTTCCTATATCACTCACCACCCTAACCCACAATTCCACCCAACATCCTTCCTTAAGAAACACTTTTATATCACAGTTTGATCATTTTATTTCAATAATTTAATTTTTTTAATGGAAACATTAACTCAAACCACATGCCAGACAAAGGACATTCTTTCAATTCGTATTTCAAAATATTACACCAATAAATAAAGGAAGGAAAAATAACCTTCTTTGATATTCTGAAAATTGACAAATAGAATGACACCTGCCTTTGACCTAATAACCAAACAGACATAAATCGTTGCCACTACTAAATATGTTAATTTTTTTTCAAAGAAATAATATTTCTTGGATAACTTTCTCACTTATCTCTTGATGAAACATTATGAGATATTAGGTAAAGAATTCATCAATACTTGGTTTGTTTGAGTTGATCAATTCTTTACCTTATTATTTGAATAACCACTAATTTAATTGACTACTTAATTTCAAATTGAAATATAACATAATGTGAAATACTGTGGGGGTGAGTGTTTTTTTTATTTTAAATTATACAGGGTGTTTCATTAATGTGGAGAAATTGCTGAACCATAGATTCCTATCTTATCTTATCTATATCCAAAAGTTTACAGTTAGACGGAATTATTCTTCGTTTTAAAAAACATTATTTATTTTATTTGTAACAATCATCATAATATAACATATCATTTAATATGATTGATTGTTGAAGCCGTTACTTTGTGATATATCTTGATTACGAAATAGGTTAAGAAATAATAACACTTTGCTATTATCACGAACTTTTACACTTTTTATTATTTCGTCCTATTCGGATAATGTCCGAAACTAGTCACAATAAAAAGTGTAAAAATTCGTGATACTAGCAAAGTGTTATTATTTCCTAACTTATTTCGTACATCATTTTATTTAATTTAACACAACATTTCACTTATTAGGGCCATTATTGATTGACAAGAAGTATAAAAAAACAGTAGTGCCAAAATATTGAAACTAAAATACTTTTTAATTAGAAAAACATGATAATAATTCGTAAACCTATAACATTTAGTACAATATAATTGACTTAAATACATTTTATTATTAAATTATGGTCTAAGTGGGTATTTTTCTTAATCTCAACCGTAATTATTTCTGTATAATTCACTAATCCGAGAGTAATGAATTCATTACTCCTTGACAATGACATTTTGTCGAAACTAGTCGGAGAGAAAAAATAATAAATATTCTGTGAAACAAACCAAGTGTTTTTAATTTCTAATCAAGATTTTACAAATTACAATATATTATACACTTTTAATTTTTTACTTTTTTATTAGATTCAACAACTGATTAGAAATATATGTTTTTAAGTTACGTTACGTTTTAAGTTTAAGATTATTATGTAGTATATTGTAATTAAAGTATTATCACTTTCTTTACAAAATTGTTTTTATTGACATTAAATGACATTGAAAAAAATATAATGGCTTCCTGGTCAACTGAGTTCAACAAATTCTTTCAAATCAATTATATATTTTTCTGCTTTTGCTGCTGAAAGCAATAAAAGTTTTTATGTAATAAAAAATAAAATAAAATTAAAATTTAAGTTTAAACATAAATGACTCACTATAGCTAATCTTATCTAATTTGAATTTAAAGTCTGCTCAACCATCATACATCAAATTTTTACTAATTTAATCACTCAAAATGTTTACCTATTTAATTTCTTTTTTATTCAAAAATATTTGTAATTAATTTTATTGGAAAAAAGTTTATATGTAAATTTAAGGTAGGTGGGTGGCCTCTATCCCACTCTCCAATCAGTAGAAGATCTTCAAAAATTATTTGAAAAATGTGTTTGAAGAAATCTATTGAAATGTGCAATAAATTTTATGTATATTTACGTTTTACAACTTTTAATTAAAACCCTCGCTTATTTTATACTGACTAGATGGTGGGTTAGAGGCCACCCACCCACCCTACACATACATGATAACTTTAATTGCTAATTGTTGGTGGATTCCACATCTTTTCTATTTTCTCTATTAAGAATTGGAAAAATATTACATAACTTTTCAAACAAAAGTTAAAGGGAATGAGAAACTGAACAAGTTTTATTTAAAAATGTTCTTCATAATGTTCTTAACTTCCGAGAAATAAATTAAAAATTAATAATTTTGATATGTTTTCTCTATTGCTAATAAACTATAGAAGTTACATAACATTTATATAACAAGTGATTGCAAGGAATCCCAAATTAAATAAATTGTTACAAATAACCATTTTAGATAGACCTCATAGTTTCTGAGAAAAATATAGGGAACGTACTACGATGGCAACATCACCACTTTTTATAATTTAATACAAAATATTATATTATATTCTGGTCAAATTTATTTATAATTTCAAGGTTATTATCTCTGTGCTTATTATATTTATAATTAACTAATTTATTTGTATTTATTATTTCATGTGTTTGTTATATTTAGATAATTTAAAACTTTATACTATATATATACCTACTATATTATTATATAAAAGAAGTAAATAAATAAATTGAAATATTTAAATCAGTTTGTTTATAAGATAGAAACGTTAAATACAGTTAAACCAAAAATTCGGCAAATACTAGAAAATATACATGTATTATGGACAAATATGTATAATACAAAGAATTACTTAAAATCAAGAGTTTTTACAAACTTTTATAATGTCAAAAATTCTAAACAAAAATAGTATTTAAAATAATCAATAATATTTGCTTAAAATGTTAATCATATCAAATATATTTAACACAGAGGCTGTATAAAATAGTCCTAAAATTACCTCTAAATATTAAATAATCTAAAAAAATTTACTCAAAATTTATGATAATTTTAAAAATTTTGGAAATATTTTTTTTCTAAATATTAATAAAGGATTTACAAATACATAAAATAATAAATCATTTGTAAGATTATCGAATATAGAAATTAATGTAAACATGTATAAATTTGTCAATTAAAATGTGTATTATTAGAAATAAACTAAAATCAAATTTTAAGAAATAAATTAATGAAATATATATAATATATATATATATATATATATATATATATATATATATATATATATATATATATACAGGGTCCTTGCAACAGTGCGTCGGGCTTTCCTAGCGCCTTTCTCGTGAGAGATAGAAAAAAATGTTTCGTATGAAAATTTGTTGATTTAAAAATCTCTATGTCGTAAAATTATTTTCAAATATACAGGGTGTCCCAATTTTGCGGTATAACAAAAGCAAACATTTTTTAAATGGAACACCCTGTATATTTTTTCATTTTCTAATTTGTATAATATATTATTACTTGAACCTTTTTTGGTTTTTAATTTCGATCTGGCATTTCCGAGTTATTAACGTTTTTCTGAAAAAAAATGTAAAAAGCGGAGGTTCACAAAAAAAATTATTCTGATTTTCTATTTAAAATTTAAGAAATTTTGTCTTTCCTATGGTTGTTCATAAGTACTGTTTATGTACCAGTGTTAAAAATTTTCACTTTTAAGGAACCCTGCCTTTGTATCAGACACGCCATTTTCTAAAATTTCAAATTGTCGTAACTCTTTTTTTTTAAATGGAATCATATATTTTTTTAAATTTTATATTATTCTACATCTAATTTTCTACAAAAAATATTCAGCATACCCTATACCTAAAAGTGATATTTTTCAAGATATAAAAGAATTTATATTTCAGACAGTCCTTGAATGCGAATTTGTTTTTGAATAGATAGCCATGACTGAAAAAAATGCATCTGTCAATTAAACAATTAGTTTGACATGTAAATGGGAGGTGTGAATTACAAAAAACAAAAGAAGAAAGCCTATCATCAACGAGGAACCAAAAAGTCATTGTTGAAGGAACTGGCATAAGCGAGAGGTCAGTACAAAGCATTCTGAAGAAAAATCGATATCAAGCATATCATATTCAGCTACATCAAGAACTGGGTAATACTGATTTTCAATTTCGTTCCGAATTTTGTTTCTGGGGAAGACAGAAAACACAGGAGGATCTTGCGTTTTTTCAATATATTTTATTCACGGATGAGGCGTCATCCCATAACAACGGATCTGTCAATAGGTACAATTTTCACTATTATTTAACTGATAATCTCATGTTATGAGACAAGTTGATCATCAGCATCGAATGTCTGGGGCGGAATTTTTGGAAACCATGTTGTAGGTCAACATTTCTTCGAGGGCCATCTCAGTAGGTCTATGTATTTGTACTTCTTGCAAATTGAATTACCCGGAACGTTAGCTAATGTACCCTATCTAACAAGAAACAGGGTGTGGTTTTAACAAGACGGAGCACCTGCCCAATTTTCACAAGACGTGAGGGCATTTCATTTTTCCCAACCAGTGGATTGGTAGGAATGGACCCACCAAATGACCTACTAGATCTCCGGAACTAACAAAACCTGAAATTGTTTATAAGGAATCACCAATAGCACTGAATATCATATGCTTGATATCGATTTTTCTTCAGAATGCTTTGTACTGACCTCTCGCTTATGCCAGTTCCTTCACCAATGTCTTTTTGGTTCCTCGTTGATGATAGGCTTTCTTCTTTTGTTTTTTGTAATTCACACCTCCCATTTACATGTCAAACTAATTGTTTAATTGACAGATGCATTTTTTTCAGTCATAGCTATCTATTCAAAAACAAATTCGTATTCAAGAACCGTTTGAAATATAAATTCTTTTATATCTTGAAAAATATCACTTCTAGGTATAGGATATGCTTAATATTTTTTGTAGGAAATTATATGCAGAATCATATAAAAATTTAAAAAATATATGATTCCATTTTAAAAAAAAGAGTTACGACAATTTGAAATTTTAGAAAATGGCGTGTCTGATACAAAGGCAGGATTCCTCAAAAGTGAAAATTTTTAACACTGGTACATAAACAGTAGTTATGACCAACCATAGGAAAAAGAAAATTTCTTAAATTTTAAATAGAACATCAGAATAATTTTTTTTGTGAACCTCCGCTTTTTACATTTTTTTCAGAAAAACGTCAATAACTCGGAAATGCCACATCGAAATTAAAAACCAAAAAAAGGTTCAAGTAATAAAATATTATCCAAATTAGAAAATGAAAAAATATACAGGGTGTTCCATTTAAAAAAATGTTTGCTTTTGTTATACCGCAAAATTGGGACACCCTGTATATTTGAAAATACTTTTACGACAGAGATTTTTAAATCAATAAATTTTTATACGAAACATTTTTTTCTATCTCTCATGAGAAAGGCGCTAGGAAAGCCAGACGCACTGTTGCAGGACCCTGTATATATATACAGTAGACGCCGCTTATTAGAATCACGGATAATGTTATCAATCGGATATTGTTATCACTTTTGCGAAGAACGGGCCGAACGTGTAATACTACATACAAAAATTTTCGTTTATAGTAATCATGATTTCGGTTTATGTTATCATTTTTACTTTCCCTATATACGAGTATATATAGGGGAAGTATTGTGATCGTGATTCTTTTTTGAAAAAATTTTTTTGCGGAAATATCCGTTTTGAGATCCCCCGAGTCCATTAAACTAATTTCTGGAAAAAAAATTGTGTCTGTGTGTGTGTCTGTCTGTCTGTCTGTCCGTGGGTGCTGTATCTCAAAAACGACTGATCCGATTGAGATGAAACTTTAAACTTAAGGTTTTATCGTTAAAAACTAGAACTGAAAAGCTTTTGGTAAACATTCATAAACCGGAAGTGGGTGTTTACTCGAGGCGTTTTTTTGTCTTTTTCCGATATTACTTTCCCTATACACGTAGTATATAGGGGGAGTATTGTTTTCGTGATTTTTTTTTGAAAAATTTTTTTTGCGGAAATATCCGTTTTGGGGTCCCCTGAACCCAAAAAACTAATTTCTGGAAAAAAAAAATCTGTGTCTGTGTGTGTGTGTGTGTGTGTGTGTGTGTGTGTGTGTGTGTGTGTGTGTGTGTGTGTGTGTGTCTGTCTGTCTGTCGGTGGGCGCTGTATCTCAAAAACGAATGATCCAATTGAGATGAAACTTTAAACTTAAGGTTTTATTGTTAAAAACTGGAGCTGAAAAGCTTTTGGTAGAGATTCATAAACCGGAAGTGGATGTTTACTCGAGGCGTTTTTTTGTTTTTTACCAATATTTTTCTAAATATACAAAATATTATGAAACTTCTCAAACAAAAGTTAAAGGGCGTGAAAAATTGAACAACTTTTATTAAAATATGTTTTTTATAAAATTCTTAACTTTCGAGAAAAAAATTAAAAATTGAAAATTTTGGCATTTTTTGGCAATTGCTAATAAACTATTGAAGCTACATGAAAATTATATAACAAATAGTTGTAGAGAATTCAAGACTGAACAAATTATAAAGAATAGTTTTTTTGCCTAAACCTCATAGTTTTCGAGTAAAATATAGGGAAAGTACTATGATGGCCACATCACCATTTTTTTTTAATATGAAAAATATTACAAAACTTTTCGAACAAAAGTTAAAGAGAATGAGAAACTGAACAAATTTTGTTAAAATATATTTTTCATAAAATTCTTAACTTTCGAGAAAAAAAAAATAAAAATTGAAATTTTTGACATTTTTTGCCAATTGCTAATAAACTATTGAAGCAACATGAAAGTTATATAACAAATAATTGTAGACAATTCAAAATGTTAGGTTATTATAGTTTGTTACGTTATATATTTTTATTTAAAATAAAGTTTTGTTTTTCGGCTATTATTATCAATCGGTTATTTATTTATTTATTTATTTATTATAAACGGGAAACCCCTTTATACAATATAATACATGTTGTGACATTATTGTTATCAAAAACCCCGAGTCCCGTTGTGATCACATTAAGCGGCGTGCACTGTATATACAAAAAGTAATCTCGTTGAAATAAATAAATATATGTTTCTACAAGAAAAGTATAGAATACATATTGAAAAAATTATTTTAACAGTTTACACTAATACACAAATTTAAAAAAATACAAAACTTACATTTTTATATTGAATAATCGAAACATTTAACTTTTGTATATAGACATTTATAAATACACATGAAGGTTAAAATTCAACATCGAGTTACATCATCTACATATTAATCATCCAATGGGTATACAATATAGTTTTATGATAAAGTTTTTTTTATAAATATGTGATACATAAAATCCTTATTATAAACGAATCTAGTTGTATTATTTGTTGTTATTTCATTTCGTATATTGTAATTATCGTAATCATACTTTTAAATTAAAGAGTACAATTAGTTTATAAATATTAAATAAAATGTGGATTTATTGAACAATCAGAACATTTAATTTTTGTATATGGAAGGTTCAAGCTGGTTGAAAATTCTAAACATTACATTACATCTATATATTGAATGTTAGATCATATAAAATTTTCTAATTATGTGTAACATAAAATCCTTATTAAAAAAAATATCGTTGAAAACCAATCTAGTAATATTATTTGATGTTATTTCATTTGGTACTTTTTAATTATGATAAGCGTGCTTTAAAATAGATGTCTCAAATATTAAACCCTATTATTAATAAAAATAAATTATAAAAACTATTTAATTTCAAGTTTTAGTGCGCTTTTCAATATTATAATACATAAATTTTAATGAATATTAATAATGATGCATGTAACAATTTAAAATAATATTAAATGCAATATAATTGTATATGTTTACCTTAATTGCAGAGCGGAATTGCCGGCGTCTTCGAAATCACAGCGTAAATATAAATTTTTAGTGTGTGTGTAAACAAACACACACTAAAACACCTGCGGGGAAGTGAATAATTCTAGGAAATGCGATAACTCAGTGACGCGGCCGGTGACCGATGTGCCCTTCTTTTTTTTGCATCTTGCGCCGATGTACCAATAACAACATTCGTTGTCGGTCGGTGTGCGTGTGCAAGTTTTATTAGTTATCCGTGTAAATCTGGATTACTTTCCAGCGTTAAACTATTAAAAGAAAACCTGTAATTTTCGCGAATGCTTGTGATAACCATCGGTTCCCTCCCAGTAGAAAGTGTAGCAGTGATTTTAAAATTAAATTCATCCCAGTCGTAGAGGAAATTGTTAATGATATTGTAATAATTCACATAAAAATATCGTGAGTAACTTTATTTTCATTTAATAAATATAATGAATTTTTTCGTTAGCAAGTTACACAATGTATGTTTATGTAATTATATTTATATTTATTGCTATTATTATTTTTAAAAAACACGTTTTTTAAATAATATAATGAATTTAATTTTCATGAAAATATTTAGTAGTAACTGGTGTAATCATTTATTTCCACAGTCTAAATTTAATAACATTGAAACATCAATCATTTTAAACAGCATTACTTCACCAACATTATCAATATTTACTATTTAAAACTCTCTATTTTTAATCCTCTTAAATATTAACAAAATATTCTACGACTCGTCGTTTAAAAAATATAGTGTTTGTTGTGAATACTTGGACTGAATTCCAATACAACCACCATTTGGACACGGTCTGCTAGATTTCGCTGTTTATGACTGGAGTACGGTAAGTCCCAAAAAAATGAACGCCAAGACGCCAATGTAAGTCGATTAACTTCATATCGAATTTTCCACAGTCTGGATTTAAGGTTTTCCTTTTCGGCTGCATTAAAATGAGTCTACAATAAATAAACAAAATTCGTGCGCCGCGTTTCGTAGCATAGGTTCAACCCTATCCTATCCGTTTTTATCTCGCAGCCACGATTTTAATCTTTTCAGTACAGAAAAACCTCTTTATGAAGCAGCAACGCTAGCAGGGCAGAGTATATAATATTTGTAACATTTTTTAATGTTAATGCATTAAAAAATGAAATTAATTCTTTAATGGTACCAAAGCCATTACGAACAGCCTGTACTTGCATACATTTTGATATGGACAAGTTCAAAGCATGATTGAAACATGGTGCTACAAAGGCGTTGGACAACGTTCACTGCAATATAGATACAACACCCTTCAATTCTCCCATCATAACTGAACATCTCAACATCCATCTGTTAATTTCTGATACAATTTTTAAAACATACATTGTAATTTTTCAAAAATTTTGAAACCTTTTGTCGAAATATCCCCACTAAGTATAGGCTCATGAATAACATGATTTTAATTTTCATTAAAACAATCAATGAATTCTGTAAAATATTCATTAATTTCCGAGCAATCAGATTTCATATATCTTATTAAATGAAACATTTGTGAAATATGTCTAATATCAGTGGTTTCATCGAACATTATCTTGAAATATGTTGCTTTCTTAATCTGTGTTAAAATAATATCTTTAACTTCTCCACATAAAACAATTAACTCATTTTGAGTCATGTTATTTATATAGATGATATTTGCTTAACTGTTTTCCAAATGATTTTTGAAAGTTATGTCTCAAGCTCTAATTCTAAAAAGTAGAATTTCACGAAAATGACCCTTGTTTGTAATAGAATTTGTATGTAAGAGAGAACCAGAGCCACGACGATCTTGTAAGGGAATATTTTATTTTCCCAAAAAAATTATACTTTTGATTATTGGTTTTAATCTATTTCTATTTTCTTCAATTTGTCGAATTTCTCAGTACTTAGTTTTTTTATGACTCGATAGATACTTTTGTTCACAACACTCTTGATATATATTTTGCCATCATTAAACAAGATTCATCATTAGTTTTACATATGAATTTGAATCAGATAATCAACTACCCTTCTTAGACGTACTAGTAACTAGAAACAAAGACAAACTAGAATTCAATTTTTAAGAAAATACACACACACTTTTAACTATATGCATACTAACTCACACAGTCGATTTAAACATTAATTAGCGTCTTTTTGATTATACTGATCATACTGTTGATTTACAGAGCAGTAAATCTTCCAATTTCAAAAGAAAATATAAACAAAGAATTCAACTTTATATTTAAAATTGCCAAATCTTTAGGATACAACTATATAAACTTTCAAACACTAATAAATAGACACATTAGACAACATACAATCCAATCCACAACCAGTTTAAAACCTATTTTGGAATCAGATAACAATAAAATATATATAAAAGTAATTTACGAACGCAAAATTAATCATTTAAATAAAATTTTCAAAATAACTATTTTATCCGGCACATTACACTAATACGAAACTTATAATGTTATTAGGCAATACATTACAAAACACGACCAATTGTTGAATTCAGCGATTTACTCGGTTAACTGCAATAATTGTAATAAATTATACATAGGCCAGACAAAAACAAACGTACATGTAAGATTTAAAAAACACCTGTACCACTTTAAAAGCCAAAACCCTGACAAGTCAGCAATTGCTCATCATACTTTAACAACAGGTCATAAATTTACAATAAATAACGTCAAATTTTTAAAAGAATCAAGTAGTTATCAATTAAACATGTTGGCTATAGAAATGAGTAAAAACAAGAACGAATTACTTAATTTTGACTTAAGCCCACTAATTTTTGAAACCTCACGCTATACCAGTGTTTTATTAAGTGATTGTAAATATTTAGTATTTATACGATGATTTCTTTACTTAACCCGTGGTAAAACAATATCATAATAATTAGATTGTTTTCAGAATTTTAATCAACAATTTTGTATTTATTACAACAATTTCATAATAATTAGTTTGTGGATAAAAACACTTGTTGCTTTTTTCTTCGACTAGTTTCGACTATATGTTATTCTCAGGATTTTAATCAACAATTTTGTATTTATTAACCATTACCATTTAATCTCGGGCTATTAAGGGATGGTGTGCTTTCTTCTTTATTTTGGTATGCTATTTCTTATTTTTATGATTAGGTTGTGGTATGTGAGAATTTAAATGTTTTATATTTTTCTGTTCGGAAATCTGATTTCCTTCTTGTTTTGTATTCATGAATTTGTTTGATGTTTAATATGATATTTGTTATGATTAAGTAATTTTTCAATTAGTAAATCAACAGCACGTTACTTAGCTTTACCGCTTATCCAATATTTAGTTCTTATGTTTGTTTATATACTTCTGTTGTTTTGGTTGTTTTAACTAATTTATACAGTATGTTTAACACTTTGTTTTGTTGTATTTGTAGTTTGGAAATATAATTTTTCCCTTGTATCTCCCAGTGCTGCTATTGTCTTGTTTTATAGTGATTCATTTGATGTTGATTGTTTCTTGTCATTAAATATTATGAATACTGTTTTGGTTTCCTCTGTATGCGGTATTTTAATGTTTTCTTTTTCCTTAGCTAATTTTCTCAATTTATCCGCAATCTCATTTCCAAGTATACCACAATCGCTTTGATACAGACAAATAAGATTTTGATAGGGTTCAAAAAATAACACACGTAATTTACTGTACTAATTAATGTATTTTAAAATTACCATGATTCAATGATTCAATAACCGAAAGAAAGGCTGAGTTTACTGCAATGTTTGAGTACGAACATATTTTAATTATGTTTGATAAGCACCAGTTTAACGATTTTATTATTTTACTAAGGCTTCCAAAGAAAATAACAGACCGAAGCCAGAAACCTTAGATTCAGGTATAAAGTAGGCAATCCCCGAATAGTTCAAGCTTTTTCTAGAATCTGTAAATATGGAAGGAGCATTGTCAAATTGTCTGCTAATACTATTATATATAGCCTGGTTTTCCTCTCTACATTCACCAAAAGTCGCAATGATACAATAATATTTTTTAATGTAGGCTTCATATGAGTATTTAAATATATTATTAACTTCAATATATGAAACATAATACGCAGTTTTCCTGAAAGTAACAGCAAGAGGTGGACATCTTTTTTTTCTCCCAATATTTGTTAGTGAGGCTGTCAATGCTGATATTGTACAGACTTGGTGATATCGCATCTCTTGATCTGAGTTTTCCAACAAATTTGTGTGCTAGATACTTAAACTGAATGGTGTTTCATGAGCTTTCGTCACGATAGCAATACAGGGAGACGACTTCATAGTACCAATACATATTCTGATGGCCTTATATTGAATGCGATCTATTGATTTTAAACTAGTTTTGTAAGCCCTGCCATAAAAT
Organism: Ontholestes murinus; assembly: GCA_963969525.1. Lineage (NCBI taxonomy): Eukaryota > Metazoa > Arthropoda > Insecta > Coleoptera > Staphylinidae > Ontholestes > Ontholestes murinus. The sequence continues at coordinate 34,294,534 of OZ018397.1, forward strand.
ATACCCGTAGTAAAGTATTGAACGTATCTAGGATCTGTAAAACATTAATGATATAGACGGGTCAGCGCCTCGCCAGGTTTTAATCATTGTTCTAAAAACGTTAATTCCCTTTTCACATTTTGTTAAAATATATTCGATATGCTTTTTCTAAGCTAGTGTTTTATAGACAATAACACCGAGATATGTATAGCTCATTTTAACTGGTATTGAACCTTCATCCAATACTAGTTGGCTAATTAGTGGAATTGTAGATTGTGGTTTATAAGCCACGAATATATTTTATCGCTAGAATGAGTGCATCAACCGAAAAATAATGTGTCTTTTGTCTAAAGAATAGGCAAAAATCATTAGCATATTGAATCATCTTGACCGTAGGTGGGCAATTTTCCATTATATCAGAACAATATATGTTGAACAGAATAGGACTTAGTACAGATTCCTGAACGTATTTTAATATGAACTCCGCCCGTGCTTCTTTCTCCCAAAATTTTATGTATGTTTTTTGTAATTTATTTGTTTTGAAATGTATTTTTTAAGAAAGATGTACAAAGAATTAATAAACATAAACATAAACATATATAACTTGCATTTATGGTCTGGATAGTTTCTGTCGTAATCGACTCTGTCAGAGTATATTTGGATAGTATTTCTGGCCACCACTAGTGGAAAACCAAGTTTAAGAAACTTCTAAAGTAACATATTAAGGCTAACATTATCGTATGCCTTATTAATATCTACAAAAAGAGTGGGAAGATAAGCATTTTTTGTGAAACAATCTTGAATTTCATATTCTAAAGTATCTATCGTACCTAAACCCTGTTTGGGTAGAAGAGAATAATGTTCTAGAAACCAAACAAACCGTTTCTTCTCATTCTCTCGAGTGTTTTAGTAATACATGAGAACAAGGATGTAGGTCTGTAGGAGTCCCCTAGAAGAGAGTCTTTTGATGTTCTCGGGATGGACACAATCATATTACTTAAGGACTGAATGTAATCATATCCAATCCACCATGAGTTGAATATGCTAAGCAGATGGGATTTTGTTAGAGTTGAGTCTAGCGTACATGTGAAAAATGATAGGTAAATAATTTTATAGAATTGAATAGGGATTGAATAAAAAAAAATTGCATAGCCAGTTGTTTATCAGCACTGATTTACATATTTCCAGAAATATTTTGCGCGGTGCCTTGTACAATAAATATAATATTAAAAATACGTCTTCATTTCTCTTCATTGTGTCTTGAAATATACCAGAAATAATGGGAACATTATAAACTATCACATTTAAGCTTTTAATTTTCTATCATCACTTCATTAAAACTAAAGTTCTTTTAGAAATATATATATTTTATAAATCCTTTATCAATTCAAAGAATAGAAAAAAATTAAACTGCAACACTGCAGGTCTATTGGTTTTCAAGACTTTATTTTAATAAATATAAATTACCTCTATGTCTAATTGTTATTTTAATTAATTATCTTGGCTCCTAATTTTAAAATCTTGTTTTTTTTTTCAAGTAAGACTCAACTATTTCATTGAAAAATAAAAATATAGTTGCTTGCAATCACTTTGACAAATACACCAATGATGCAATTAATTTATATTTAATTATGCTTGTTGAGAAACTAATGAATTTTCAAGCGGATGACCAGAAACGCGCTCTCGGCATTTTAAAATTTATATTTCGTTTATAATTTAATCATTACCCTTCAGTTTAAGTTGGATTATAGTGTGATTATATAGGCAACCTAACACGCGTACAATTAACTTCAACTGTACGCCATCAGATGTCCATGTGTGCTCCACTTTGACGTCCACCAGACGAAAATACCGATTGAATAACCACAAAAATGAGTATAAGGGAGGACACTTACCTGCCCACGGAGGAAGAACTAACCGTGCAGGAGATTAACGTTTCTGGACCCGTCCTCAAAGCAGGCGCCTTCCACCTGGGCCGAGCGTGCGAAGCTGAGAATCATGTGAGGTTAATTATCTAATCGAGGGAGTCTGCATCTAAACACCTCTCTTTTACAGGAGTTCATTTTATGTAGAAACGAGACCGGCGATCCTAGGGCTTGCCTGGCGGAAGGCAAAGCCGTAACAAACTGTGCGCTTAATTTTTTCCAGCAGGTGAAAAAGACGTGCTATGGGGAATTTGTGCAGTACGTTAACTGCATTGATAAGTCTAGTACGAATCAATCATTCTTACCGTAAGTACCAATTTAAAGTTGTCTATACTACTTTTTAATTTAAAAAAAGTTCATTGTTAATGTAAACAATTGTTATAACAACAATTATAGTGTGTGTTTATATGTTAAATATAACAAACATTTTTTAATACAGCAGGTCGATATTGCTTTATAATATTTCAATCTTCCTTCAAAAGTAATATGATGAATATGTTTTGTATTTTTAAATTATTAGTTAAAAGTAAATCTTTAAAAGTATTTTTAATATAACGTTTATACGGCTGTGATCGACCTTGTGTATACCCCCATTTTCTAAGTGGCTTTATAATAAGCCTTTTCTTTATATATTTATACATTTTAACAGTTTTAAATTAGTTAATAATTGATAAATATGGGAAGTTAAAGTTACCAAAACGATAGTCACAAAAAATTAAATCCAAGTTACAAAAAGTAACGGTATTTTATTTATTAGATATTCTTAATTTAATGAGTTTTAACAAAACACTCATATTGATTACGTTTGCAGTGATTTCATGATCTTAACTTACCATTATAAAAACTTAAAAATGTGATTTTAAAAAGTAAGCACTTCTGTTTACAACTATTTTTGTTTATCAATGTATTTATAACCTTATATAACAATTCAAGGAATAATAACTATGTGAGATAAAGTATATAATGCTAATAGTATTAAAGAAAGATATTGTAAAATTGCCTCCAAGTATTTGACAAATTTTCATTATACATACGTTTATTTGCTATAATAAAATATATAGTTATTGTTTTGACATGTTTCTTTTTTTTATTTCATTGGTAGCCAAATTAGCTATGACCTCTGACACAAATTTATTAATAAGCTTTGTTCTATTTGTCGTTCTAAGAGTAATAAATTCATCAATAATAATTTTCTTAATTTCTCTTAATATACAAAATTAAAGCTATTTAGAATTTTTAGTTTGTATGTTTATAATAATAATTATAATATTAATGAACACTGAATAAAACACTTACTATGTTTTTAACCACGATAATTTGTTATAATATATAAATATATTACAATGTGTACGACTTAAGTTGTGACTTTTGACGGTCATTGTCAAGTGAACAAATTAACGAAAAAATTACATTTAAATGGAATTTGACAATTGTGTTAGGGGAGCAAAACAATTTACGGTGAACAGGTGCAAAAGATTAACATTAAGGAGATTATAAAATTTTGAAAAGCGGTGTATATACTAAATCGGTTTGCTCATTCAACAGGTTAATGAGGGAATTACTATTACGTTTGAAAATTTCCGCGGATTCCAGGAAATTAAGCTTGGTACCTTTTGAACATTTATGTAAAATTTTAAGATTTTGGATTTTGGGGAATGAATGTTGACATTCTAATGCGTGATTAGAAAAAGAACTGGAATTTTGATTTTATATTTATATATTATAATAAATTATAGTGGTTAAAAACATAGTAAGTGTTTTATTCAGTGTTCATTATGAATTACCACGTAGTAACGGTCAATAATAATATTAATAATAAATATTAAATTGTTGCATTTTAATTTTCACAAAATTCTTATCAACATTCTCTAAAATGTGTTTATTGACTTGTACACTATGGAAGAAGACAGAAGTATTTCATCCTCAGCTATTAAATATAAATTTTTGCCGGTTATAGTTTATAATATGTAGCTTTGTTTGTAAAAAAATTAGCAAACAACTAGGGGTGCAATTTAAAAAAATTAAAATTGTTATTTTCATGGCAAGAATTTGGTTACTTTAAATAATTTGTACTGTAGTTAAGTGTAGGTTTTAAAAATATTAATATGTTCGTTTAAACTTACACTGTATTTATTATTTTGTCAAATAAATGTATATAAACTTATTATTATTTATATTTCAGATGTCGCAAGACTCAAGGTGTGTTTGATAAATGCATGAAGGACAATTTGAACATTGAACGTTTGCCTCATGATTATTATGCGAGGGCTCATGTCATTCAGGCAAAGAGGCCAAGACCCCAAATCACACCTCCTCCAGAATACGAGGACCGTACCCCTTATTTACCAGAGGGAGTGGAGAAGCCACCAGCGAAGTATGGTTCCCGCTTCCACTTTATGTGGTAAAGCTGTACGTTTCTGAGAAACGCGGCTTTGTTGTAGTGTTCACAATTATACTAAATAGGGATGTAAATAAATTTATCTAAACTGCTGTTGGAATTTATGATGTCCTAATGATTATAATTACCAGGAGAGTTAATTGTAATATTTTTTAGTTGTATTTAAATACAGTTAATTAATTATTATTGAACGGTTCACTGGTTGTTGATTGAATTTGTTTTATTAAGATGATTAGTTTATATCAGTGTTGTTTATGAAATAATGATGTTGGAAATCTTCATCAGCAAAATTAATCAGTATATTACACCTGTAAATAAGATATATAGAGTGAACAGCTTGGGCAATCCATTAAAAAAAGAAGCACATGTGAAAGGACCATGTGGTCTATAGACAAACACTAATACATAATATAATTGAATGAAAAAATAGGATACAAATTTTACACCATGTATATAGTTAATCGCATAATTACGATTTTACATTTTAATCAGTATTTGTATTAACTCAAAATATCACTCTCAGTACTGTTGATATTAACCTGCTAATTAATATAACTTTTGTTTTTTTTGTGTATTTTTAAAGAGTTTTTATTTAATCAGAATTTTAGATTTTCTAAATCTGCATTTAAATTATCAGTAACTTGTACTAGGTTTAGTAAAGTGGACCCAGCACATTAACTTGATATCAATTTGATGCGTTTTTGAAAAGAAATCTTCTACTTTCACATTTTGTGTTAATAATACTGTATTTATTGGTCTAAAATCTTCACTATTGCTACTATCACTTTTTTTAGTAGATAGTTATCAAATGTCGTAAGGTAATTTTTAATATTTCTGCAGTTAAATTATCTAAACCTAAGTTGTTTGGTAAGTTTAATATAATCTTTTCAAACTCTATTTCACTAATAAGTTTGAAGTTAAGCACTAAATTGTTCATTATAGAAGGGTGTGTTTCAAAATTATCACTTATTGGTATCATAGCAATTATTTCATTTATACTATTAATGAATTATTCATTAAACTTCTTACAATTTTCATTCTTATTGGAATATGTTACATCTTTAAATTCAATATCATTGTAGAGGTCTCTTTTATTACTTAAGATTAATCGTATTAAAGCTTTCAGCAGTGATTTTGGGTCATTCTTATTTGCATTTACACATTCTTCATAATATTTAGTCTTTTTCTGTTTTAATTACATTAACTACTCTGTTCTTGCTATTTTATATTCAACCCAATATTGTTGATTATTTATAGTACAAAATTATGTTCTGTTTAATGTTTGTTCCAAACCATGGATTGGATTTTATTTTTTATTGTAATTTCTCTAATTGGCCTTACTTCGTTAATTATATTTATTTTATATATTACCTCTAGTAAAACATAAATCATACAACACTGGGAGCGGACAACAACTTGAGAAAAGTATCAAATTTTGACAATACAGTAGAATGGATGATGGATGATAGTAGTAGTAATAGTGTTTGGCTATCAACCAAATGGCCCTTCCGCACTGTTATTTGTGTGTGTATGTAAATGAGGTTGCTACTCTAAAGCGCCATTAATTGTATCCCAATGGCAAATTGCTGACCCAAAGTATCCATATAAGATAATAAATCGATGATTTGAAATACATACAAAATTTTATACTCAAATTCATTAATTATTTATACCTATGATTCTTGCCAAGAAACAATTTACTCAGCTTGTGTTAAATTTCCGTTATACAAATGTATGCAACCAAATAAACTTTCCATTTATAGTTTGGCATTATATTTGAAATAGGAGAATTGAATAAAGAAACTAATATAAAATATTGACGATAATCAAATGGTTTAAAAAAGTTTCATTGTTTTGTTGTACGCAGTATTTGTATACTTATTTATTCATTGGAAAAAACGGAGTGTGTTTTGTGCTGGAATCTACAATGAATAAATTACTTTGCAACTTGGTGCTCTGTACTAAATATAATATCAGACATACGTGTGCCCCTTTGTAGCCCTTTTTAGTAAAAACTTGACCACATCTTTCCAAGGCTATTGTTTCAGCCTGTAAAAGAGGTATATTTTAGTTTTTTGACTCTATTCAGGGTGACTTGGCGACTGTCAATAATTACTTCAACGCGCGATACGAAATCAAATTTGGTCGGCATTCCGTCCGAGGTTTTTTGATTTGTTCAAGCAGGAGAACTAGGTTTAATAAAGCTTTCAAACAATGGGTGGTGTGCATAGCCCCCATGATACCAAGCTAAGACCGGCCACTCCCTGAAGGGTTTTAACTTCTTTTGTGCGATTGTTTGTTTAGTCTTGACCCATCATATTAGTAAGTCATATGTAATAACTGGTCTTACTACCATAATATGCAGCCAATGTATCATTTTGGGTCCCCATCATCTGCCAAAAAGCCTGCTGCATATTCATATTGCCGTTGTATCTTTGCAGATTGTTATTTCTAGATGCGAGTTCCAATTAATTTTCCTATTTGGTGTTAAACTTAGATATCTTACCTAATCGGACAGTACAATTTAATATCCGTTTACTTTGGCAGCTTTCATATTCAGCTTCCTACAACTAGTGAAAGGTACCACCACAGTTTTGTTAGGATTGGCAGTGAAGCCTTCCCTCAGACACCATTTTATTACGGTATGATGTCATACGACATAACCGGCATAACCTTGCGTACAATAACAAAGTCCTCAGGAGCTCATCCACCACGATTTACCATAGCAAGGGCGATGGAACCCCACCTTGTAGACACCCTTTTGCTGTGGTTTTGATTCGCTCCCTACACCTGCGGCGTACTTACGGTTTTCAAGAACGGCTTCGATTTAGCTTGCTTTAGAGTGATGAAGATTCAATTGCATTAATTTCATCTTTGGAGTACTCGTCTCGGATGAAGTGGAATCTGATTTTGATGTGATTTGAACTTTTGTGGAACTATGGGTTCTTGAAAATCTTAATCGCGCTAGCATTTTCAACTTAAAGTGACAGTATCAGCTGTAACTCCGTTATTTCAGAAAGTAACCGTTTTAACTAGATGACTTCCTTCACCCATTCGCTGGGGGCACTTCGCTGTTCCTGGCTCATCCAACTAGGTATCTCCATATTTGCAGACAATACCAGTCCTCGAACGTCTCGTTGATATGTCGCCTGCTCGAAATGCTACCTTTCGATAACAAACTGTACTAAGCGCGCATTCCAACATCGATTTAGTCCATATAAACTTCTTTTCAACTTACACTTTGCCAGTTCCGTTATCGAAACTTCAACGCGCAACACGATATCAAATTTGGTCGGCATTCCGTCCGTCGTTTTTTGATTTGTTCATGCAGGGGAATTGGGTCTAGTAAAGCTTTTAAAGAGTGGGTGGGTGGGAGTTTTGGTAGTTCTACGCCACTTTGCTCCCTAGTAACCTTGGATCATTTTTCAATCTGGTCAAATCGATAGTTGAATTTTTAACTGTTGAATTAAACGCAGTTGTGTATAATTAGGTTCATAAGCACAGATACAATAATGCACTTAAACTAACGAAAATAAAAACATGCTTGTTCGAACGAACTAACTTGACACCTTCATTTCTTCGTGTGTCGCAGCACAGTAGTGCCAACTTATATAAGTATATATAACATATACAAAGGGTTACAAAAATATTTTGCATTCAATATAAAGTTAACACTTCCTTCCAAAATATTATTGATGTAAGACTAATCCCAGTAATTTTCTAATTTTCTCAAAACGTAATCTCTGTAAATGTTTCGTCAAAATGTCTGCAACTTGGCTTTACCCGTCCACTTGTTGTACATTAATTTCACATTTGGAGTACTCCTCTCGGATGAAGTGGAATCTGATTTCGATGTGATTTGATCTTTTGTGGGTTCTTAAAAAGCTTGATCGCACTAGCATTGTCAACTTACAGTGGCAGTGTCAGCTGTAACTCCGTTATTTCAGAAAGAAGCCGTTTTAGACTTCTTTCACCCGTTCGCTGGGGGCAACATATTCAGCCTCCGTGGTTGAAAGAGAGACACTTCGCTGTTCCTGGCTCATCTAGCTAGGTATCTGCATATCTGCAGACAATATCAGTCCTCGAACGTCTCGTGGATATGCTCGAAATGCTACTTTTCGATCACAAACTGTACTAGGCGCGCGTTCCAACATCGATTTTGTCCATATAAATTTCTCTTCAACTTACACACTTTACCAGTTGCGTTCTCGGAACCCTCAGGCTGCTTCATGAACTTCTTCAGCAAGACTGTCATATAGAAACATAAAATTGTTTAAGCTGAAGTTGTTCAGAAGCTTCCACACTTAAAACTGCCCAGGCGGTGTCGAAGCGAGCTACCGGACTAAACGTCTCTTCGTAATCAATCCCATGTTTTTGAGCGTAGCCTTTTGCAACGAGCCTCGCTTTGAACCTTGCGATCGAACCATTAGTTTTTGTCTTCACTCGCAGGATCCAACGATTTCCTATTACTTTCTTGTCATATAACAAATCAACCAATTGCTCACCTCCATGAAGTCGAACTCGTAATGAAGTCGATCGAATGCAATATAAAATAAAACAAGTGAATGTTCTGCAAATAACACATAGTTATTTAGGTATGCAGATTTTTTTACCACCCGTTTGGGGAGAGTTGCCCTTTCTTCTGGTTCTTCGATCAGAACGACATTGTTTGACTTGTTTGCTTTCGAGACTTCCTTCGGAACGTGATCATCCACAATAGTTTGCCGATCCGTCTTCTCGTTGTATTTTTTACTGCCTGAAGTTACATCTACCGGTGTAATTAATCAGGGATCATTCGCTTCGGACGCAAGTAACATTGGTTTCTTGCCCACGGTAACCACACTTTCGCGCCGTAGCTTAACACCACTTTGTTTTATACTTCAAATCCAAACTCTAAAGCTATCTTTTTCTGCACAGTAACTAACAAAATATCCCTCGACACTTTTTCTATCCCACATTCTTCTATTCTGCTTCGGTATGTGCACAAAACACTTCATTTCAAATATTTTCAAATGGTGTCCCAGGTGCCTGTTTTCTTTGCACTGTTGCAAGATTTCCTGGCTTGCATCTTGAGGCGACCTAAATCCTTGTTGCATCGGGGCACGTCTCTGGAAGGAGATCACCTTTTTAGTGGACAACTGGATTCATACGCCATTAGGATGCTATTTTTGACCAGAGCCGCTGCTATTCCGAGCTCTTCTGTAGTTTGTATTTTGAGGTAGAGATCCTCTGTTCCCACACTTAAGCACATTCTTCTACACCCCATGCGGCTTCCTTTGTGGTCTGATGGTCCGATAAAGAGGATTCTTTCACAACATGCCAATTTTGAATTTTGCTTGATGTTACGGTATCAGCTAAAGTGATGTCCAACACCCACCTGATTGCATTCACAAAGGTAGGCTCGCTACTCTTATTAATAATAATTAAATTGCTATAAATAATAAATTCAATAAGTTCCTTAACTCTATTATTGATGTCCGTTCTGCCATATACTATGTTGTGGGCGTTGGCATCATAGCCCAGGTAATAAAACACCTCATTGACTGTCCTGCACCACTCCACTTATTTACCTCCACTGGTGCTGGTTTGCTTGGTTCTTCCGGAAAGTAGGCGGATTTGTCATTGCATTTTGTCTTTCTTCGTGGAAACTTATACTAGGGCTGCTGCTAGGTCCACTGTGGCGAATTCTGAAAATATATAATTAATGTCTTTCCTGAGCATTAGAACTGCTCTTGGAGTAATACATTTCGTTATATACACCAGACTACAATTGTCTTGGGGTAAGCCCCTTACCAGTCTCTTATTAGATAGCAACATTGCTAAATAAAGATTATTATTATTGATCCAAGGCTCTTGCAGGAATCATATGGCTAATTTGACTTTTAGAATCTCCAGTAGAGGGCACTTGATGTCGCTGAGTGATGGAAATCCAATTGGATATAGCCTATGCCCGCCATTAGTGAGGTCTGTACCCTACTGGCAGCAGCTCCTAAACTTTTTTTCGGGACTTTTGGTAGTCCCACGCCACCTTATTTCAACTTGAATTTTTAACCTTCTAAGATTATACCTATTTTAACACAAGTTGCTGCCTGGCAGTAAGATACAGTGTACTAGCTGTAATAGGCATTGTTTGCATCTTTACCCTTTTGGTCGAGAATGTATCCTGTGTACTTCCAATTGATCGAGGTCTCTTGGTAGCTTCTCCGGGTGTTCTTTCGATGGGCACTAATGCCTTACCCGAGCTTCCCCTGGCTTAATGCCGCTCTTGATGAGGAATTTCATCTTCTTACGTGTGGCAATACTCAATGATAGGTTTAATAATCTTTTCTTCAATTGCCAATTACTCTAATTATTGTCATTAATAATTATTTTATTTTTGGTTAATCGATTACTTAAACAGCTCCGATTCTTTGCCTTTAAAGTAGTACTACTTTTCTATTTTCAAGTCTTAACATTTAATTCTTGTGATCCAACTAGAAGTTATTGCTATTTGCAACGTTTATTCCGTAAATCAATTTATTATTCATCAGCTACTTTAAATTATTATCTAAATAATGTGTTGTATATTGGAATCGTAGAAATACATTGACAACATAGGCATCAAGTGATAAGAACACCATTTTCGCAATTCTTCTAGGTGTTTGCTGCTTGTAAACTGAAGATCGCTCATTTCCCTACAATGATGTTAAATATATTCATATTTCCACATTTTCTATTTTCTCCTTGTTTGCCAAAAACTTCTTTCGATATTAAGATGTATTTTTGCACTCGTCTATTTCTTCTCGAGTGTCTATCATTTTTCGAACATAGCCTTAACGCCTAACTGTATTTTGACGTCTTCAATCTTTAGCGTAAGAGTCAGTGCATTAATTAGTCAAGAGAGTGTCAACGCGTGATGTTTTTTTTAAATTTTTAAATCACTTATCAGCTAATCCCTTGCAACGTATGAAACTAGTTATATCTGCTTGAAATTTCTGCTGACTTTAATTAACAGCGGTATTTAAACTGTAAATGTATGTATGTGTGTGTACTCATACCTTATTTTCAAATTCATGATTTTATTTCCATTTTCACGTAGTGCCAGAGTCAATGCTGTAGACATTTGTGACATATCTTGTCCATCCCCAAATTGCTTGAAAAAATTATTCTAGGAAGTTGGAACATAAAATGAGTTGGTAACATTTTTTATTCCAACAATAAAATACACTTAAACATTAATTTAAGTCCTCCTATTAATTTTTTACATTCTCTTGGTATTTTTTAAAATATTCCCAATGAAACAGAATTTTCTTTTTTTTTACGATTGGCTTTACTCTATATTTACAGAAGTTTGTAATATTTTTTGTTTTTTGTTATTATAATTTTTCCTGTTCTACATTTTAAACGTTTTCTACTATTTCTTGATATATCTTGATGGAATTTCCAGAAAATTTTGTTGAAGGTTTCTAGAATTTTTAAACTGCTGCACTTTTTAATTCGCCACTTTCAAATTTATTATTGTATTTATTCTAATTTTGACATCCCATTTTTGCTGATTGTAATTCTTATCTGCCGACATCTAAACAATTTTGTAGTTTTCCATTACCAAAAATGAAAGAACTTTGTCTTCTTATCATAATTATGCCTTTAAGTAATGAAATACCATATGTTTTTCTGAAATTCTATATAATATATATATACATAGAAGATCATGTTTACATATGTTATTTATATGTATTTTAAATTAAACACAGCTTTTCATCCGTTACTTTTTTTCAAAATTTATTAATAACAGTACTTTTTTTAAATTATTAGTTTTTGTTCATAACTCTATATTTCTCTAAAAAAAACACTTATGACAGTAAAACAAAAAATAAGTATAACAATGCAGATATTAATACCCCAACTATTATTATTAAAAATTAGAGTATTTAGTAGTACAGAATGCCAAGCATAAATACATGATTTGATTATTATTTATGACCTAATTAAATTATTACGATTATGTTTGTGTATAGACAGTATACATGCATGTTTACATATGTCGTGTCAAATTATGTATTTGATGAAATCCCCACAATTACACATTTTACACTGCGTTAATAATATAATTCTAAATTTAGTAATTATTCCCCTGGGTTTACCAATGACAACAAAACAACAATCACGACCCGTATTAATCGCGAAATGCGTTTGTTGCACTCTCTGCACTCTCGCCTCATCAAATTTTAATTAAAACTTCACAGAGAGACGGAGAGATAAACAGTGAATTGGTAGTGCGGCGCGCCACGCCTCGGCCTTTGATTTCTGATTTGGTTTAAATGTCATATTTTCTCCGAGCTCCGACAGAATTCGAGTCTGATGTGAATTGGGGGGAATGGGGAGTTTTCAGTCAATTGCTTTGATAGACGTTAATTAAGAATACGTTATTGTGTAGGGAATATAGTTTACAATTTATTCAACAGACGTTGACTGGATGGTATTATGTTTTTGTGAAGTAAATTATTAATCTTTGTTGAAATAACTTATGAAAAACGAGTGTTCTCAAATTCTTGAGTACACTGTGTTTCTAATTAATCCACCCAAATATTGGTTTTAGTCAGCCAATGGAAGTAATTAGTCTTTACATAAAAATATGTCTATATTTTAAGTTATTTTAAAAATAATACAATATGGCAATATATGCAAATATATTCGGCTTAAAACAGTTTGAAGTGCAGCTATACATTAAGTACACACATTTTGTATGCTTTGCATTTTATATTAAATATACTTCTGTACTGTACTGTAATTTTGATAATGGCCTTGTAAAGGTTGAAACTATAGTCACTGAATAAATTCCGTGTGTCATATTATATTAACAAAGTATAGTTTTATTTATCTATCAGACGATAAGTTCCAAATATACTTTCGTTTATTGTGTTAATAAAGTTGTTAATGTAATAAATGATTATGAGTAATATTATTATATAATTTGTTGTGAGAGAATTAAGTATCAGTATAAAGATCGGTACGAAAAATTCTAGAGTTAGTGTAAGAAATAAAATGTCGCTAGTAACTATTAATTATATTTTGACTTTATTGAAAGGTAATAAATAATATACATTTTATTTACTTTAATACACGCTAAAATAATGAGAAAACAAGATTGATATTAGTAAATTACAAAAGTTGAGTGTTGATTTCTATTGCTTCTTTGAAAATACGTTGTCGGTAATTCTTTGAAATTTATTTATTTGGCAGAAACTGCCATATGTTGGAAGATGGAAGAATTTTTCATGTTTCCTTACTGCTGAAATATGCTGTTCTCTTCAGACACTGATTTTTGAAAGTTATATCGATATTTGAGAATATTGCCCATTTTGTCTGTTGTTCCTTTATGTGCAGCAGGATTGCGTGGAACTTGTATTCTTGTCTCTTCTTTGTGGCTATTATTATAATTTCGTGGTATTGAATATTTTCTTGGTGGTGGTTTTTTTGCTTCAGTTCGGTTTGTAGAATATGTAGCTCTTCATTAATGGTATCTTAATCAGTTAATTTTAGCGACCGCGTGATTAGTGTTTTAGCTACGGACCTTAATTGGGCCTACTTGGCCGTTTGATTTTTTGTTAGTATATCTAAAAATGGGAGTTATCCTTCATTGTCAATTTCCATGGTGAATTTTCAGATGGATGTTTTTGAGGTGGTTTAGGAAATTTTATCTTTTTTATGCGGCCATATTACAAGAGTGTCGTCTAAATATCGGAGCCACAGCTTAGGTTTTAGTCTGCATGATTGTAAGGGTAGTTTTCAAAATGTTCCAAGAGTAGATCTGCTACTATTGGGGAGAATGATGTTCCCATTTGTGCTCCTTCTGTTTGTTTGTATTTTTTTCCTCAAGCAGAAACATGAAGTTGATAAATAGTGTGGCTGCGGGTGGTTTGTATTTTTCGCTTCCTTTATCGGTATTTGTGTGAATAATGATTTTAGGTCAAAACGAATGGGTATGTCTTCTGGATTTAGGTGGATTGTTAAGAAGTGGTGTGATTTTTTCACATTTGTTCTGCCAATGCTTGTCATTCTTTGGCTATGTGTATTGCTAGTTTGTCGGTCGCCGTACCTATTGCGCTTACAATTGGTCTGGTTGGTTCGTAGTTGGGTTTGTGGTAAATTACACAACGGAGTCGAGTTTAACTCGTCTATTCGAAACACAACTGAATACCTTAAATTACAAATTTAAACTGTCTTTTTTTTACAATATTTTACCGCTGGAAAACTTACAAGCTAGGCGGGGGTAAGCTATAGCGACATGCGCATGGAGTCGAAGAGGATTGTGAATACCTTAACAGCGCGGTAGGCAACCCCATGCTAAGGGGTGCAGGTAGTAAGATTTCATGCAAATAAAACATGAACGAACTTACAGAAGGACGTTCCCGGACCGTACAATGGTTAACGGTTGAAATTTCCCTTAATCTCTTTATTTATCTCTTATTTATTTGCGCACACAATATGATCATAAAAGTAGAAATATTAGCTGCAAAATGTAAATATCGTCATAAAGAAATATATAAGCTTTACGACTAACAAATGCCAATGAATAAGTTAACATTAATAAAAACATAATAAATTTAGGAATTTGTAATGAGATTACAAACAGCAGGTATAACTAAAATGGAATGATTCAGTTTTAATTTTGATACGGCTTGTCGTTCTTTTTTTGAATATTTGGTTTTGGTGGTTTTGCCTTTCTTAGGATAGAAGCAACCTCTTGATGATTTCAGAAATATTTGGATTGCATTGACGTCGATGCTGCAGATATTTTT
Source organism: Ontholestes murinus (assembly GCA_963969525.1). Classification (NCBI taxonomy): domain Eukaryota; kingdom Metazoa; phylum Arthropoda; class Insecta; order Coleoptera; family Staphylinidae; genus Ontholestes; species Ontholestes murinus. The sequence continues at coordinate 34,309,617 of OZ018397.1, forward strand.
TTTTCGTTTGAATTTGCTTTATCGTGAATGCAAAATGAAATCATTTTTCTAGTGCGTTCATGGTGTTCTAATCTAGTTGTATACTAGTGTGAGTATTCTAGTAGGTGGTAAAGACCAAAGACAAAATAGGCATTATTCTACGAAAATTAGATATAAGAACAACTTCCAAATATCATAGAGACCCTCTGTGGTAGTTGTCATCGAAACAAGCAAGAGTGGAAGAACACTTTATTATGAACTGACGCATTCCCATGTGCAATCAAAATATGTTTGCAAGAATTTATTATTACATATGTATTTCGATTTTAATTTGTTCTGTGTAGAATAGTGCAGTTATTAATTTTGCTAAATTATTCATTAAAACAATCAACTATATCTTGTGGATTTTTTATTTTCATATTCTCATTATTTATAAAGTCGGTAAGTTTATTATTTGGTACAGTATTGTCTTGATTTTATTTTTACTTTCCCTATATGAAATATAGGGGAAGTATTGTGATCGTGATTTTATTTTTTTTGCGGAAATTTCCGTTTTGAGGTCCCCTGAGTCCAATAAATTAATTTCTGGAATTTTTTTTTTGTGTCTGTGTGTGTTTGTCTGTCGGTGGGCGATATCTCAAAAACGAATAATCCGATTGAGATGAAACTTTTAACTTAAGGTTTTAACATTAAAAATGGAACTGAAAAGCTTTTGGTAAACATTCATAGACCGGAAGTGGATGTTTACTCGAGACGTTTTTTTTGTTTTTTTGGTGATATTTTTCTAAATATGAAAAGTTTTAAAAAACGCTTCAAACAAAAGTTAAAGAGAATAAAAAACTGAACAAGTTTTATTTAAACATATTTTTCAATTTTTAACTTTCGAGAAAAAAAAAAAAAAAACTCAAAATTTAGACATTTTTTGCCAATTGCTAATTAACTGTTGGAGTTACATGAAATGGCCACATCACCATTTTTTCTTTAATTATAATAATTATTATTTTCTTATTTGAATTAAGCGTCAGTTCTGCACACGCAATTTCCATTTTTTCCTCTAGAAATTAAGGTTGATGCCCCTCCATGACTATGGTTTGTACGTCTATAGATAGAGATTGGTCTATAATTTGTAATATTGGGAAAAGTTTCTCAGCCATTAACCCAGTGTTCGGTATATCAAAATATATCTACATTTTCTTCGGTGAAAAAAACGTCATATATATGTTCTCTATAGCCACATGTTTGTATCTATCGCTTTTTGAAAATTGCGCAAGTCAAAAGTCACTTTGAATAAACTATAATGCTGTGGAAATTTATTCTACAGCTTCCGCATATTGCTTCTGGAAAATCATTCTTAATGTTGGGGTTGATTTGTGACACATCAACTATACCTTCGACTTTATTCTTGTATTTCTTATTATTATTATTATATATATTTACTGGAATCTAGTTTTACTTTTTCCAGCACATTGGATACTGATGTCTTCAAATACACTTGCGAACTGAGTTCTATGTTGAGATGGTTTAGGGAATTTTATCTCTTTAATGAGGCCATAGTACAAGCACAGCTTGGGTTATAGTCTGCATGATTGTAAGGCTACTGTCTCCTATTTTTCCATGAACAGGTTTGCTACTTATGGGGAGAGTAGTGATCCCATTGGTGCCCTTCTGTTTGTTGCAGATGATTTTTTCCGTTGGAATTTGCTATGGTGTGACTACAAAACTAGTGCGTTCATGGTGAAACTGATCCAGACTACTGTGGGTCTTCCAGTTGGTGGTAAGGAACAAAAGACAAAATAGGCAATATTCTACAAATATTAGATATAAGAACAACTTTCAAAGCAGATACATGTATCATAGAGACATTCTGTGGCAGAATTGGCATCAAAGCAGGCAAGAGTGGAAGAACTATTTGTTATGAACTGAAGCCTTTCAACGTGCAATCAAAATATATTTGTAAGAATTTATTGGTACATAAGTATTTCGATATTAATTTGTAAGCATAGTGGATAAATAAATTAATACAAATAAATATAAAAAAAGAAGAACATATTTCAGCAATCAGAAAACATCATAAAAATTCTTATATTTTTCAACATATGGCAGCTTCCGACCATAAAATACACCTCCAAGAGATAAAAGTCATACCATTTAACAATTAATGGATTATTAGAGAAGCAATAGACATCGAAAACTGATCGCTTAACATGAACCAGCGCCAGATTACCACCAACATGGAAAACCGCTTTAAAGATTAGTACAATTCAATTACTCAATCACCAGCCCAACACCGATACATCTGATAATTCGATCTCAATAAATCACATTCCAATAAATAGGATTATCTCAACAAATAATCCGATTCCATCAAACAACTCTACTTTTACTTTTAATCAAACCAGATAAGGAATCCTCATGATAAATTCTCATATGTAGATACGTAACTCCTTCAGTACTTCTACAGAGTGCGCCAGACAATAATAGAAAAATACTTGGAATGGATATCAGCGTTCTTATCGTGTTGCAACACACCGACTTTTATGCTTATGGGAGTAATAAACTGTAAACTCTTCAAATTCTGCTTCTTCTGCTGCTCTAGAATAGCACACACTAATTTGGCTTTATTTGTTCACTAAATATAGACATAGATTTACTACTTTCTCTCCAGGTGAAGAGCTTACCTTGAATCACTAGGAAGACTTATTTCCCGACCCATGAAACTACTTGCTGAAATCTGCCCAGTTGTTTCTTATATTGATGATTGGTAGGCAAGCAAAAATCTGATTAAAACATAGGTATTTTATGGTTAGACACTATCTTTTACAAATAGCGATTAATAGTTGTAGTTATGTACTTTACCCTATCACTGTATTACAAATTTTAAACTGCCGTCCTCTTCTCTTTAAATTTCTTCCTTAGTCCGAATGTTAAGGGAACCATAATCCGTAACTAATGATCTCAGGATTGTTGATGCTACTTGGTTTAATAATGGGTAGGCGCCCATTACGATGTATTTATTTTCTTAGAGAGAATACAGGAATGGCCCATCTGTGTTACTTGCAATACCGACGTTGGTGAACATACCCAAGTTTTTACCAAAAGATCAATCTCTTCTATCACTTTTGATATTCTGATCCTAGGAATGAGAATCAGCGTCCATTTTTTCTGGCCATTTGAAGATACATTTTAGAAGTCCGTTTTCTTAATACAAGAGAATCTTACTGAGCTCAACCGAATATTAGGGATACCTCAGTACGCAGCTAATCGATTAAAACGTTGGGCTACCATATTGTCAAATTTTCAATATACAATTGAATATGTTATGTTCAATCGGAAAATAATGTAGCCGATAGTTTACCTTGTCTTCCTATAGATAGCCAAAGGAGATATGCAAATTTCGATTTAGATTATAGTTATTTTTTTAAATTTAGATTCAATTTTTACTACTGAAAACTGTAGAAAAATTTAGCAAAACCGATGATGATATTTTATTATTAATTAAATATATTAAAAATGGATGGCCGCGTTTCAATAAAATTAAAATGAACATAAAATCATACTTTACAATTGAAAATAATTGAATCATCAAATAATTATACCTGCACATTTGATTCTAATTATCATTTATAATTCTTTCACTTGTACTAATATTTTCAATGATAGGGCTACCAATAGTTCGTCTATTGAAATAGAACTTCTTTTCCATCAACAAAAATTTATTCTTAAAGTTTAACTGAAAGCCTTTGTTATTCATGTCATTTATTTCAATTATTAGCAAATTTGGATTTGAAAGTGTATTTAAATGAGGCGTTGGAATTTTATTCCTTAATCGGGGTAAGCACTAGATTTGTAAATCAATTCCTTATTTTTGTTAATTTTTGTTCAATACACCCTACGTGCGTAATGTTATGAGAGATTTCCAGTAATTTCTTTACTATATTAGCAGTACTTTTTCTTGTAGAATTCTGGGGTTTTTCAGTCTATCCCTGCCTCATTTTGTCGGATTTGTAAATTCTAATATTTTTCACAAAATTCTACATTATACATTTTGGAGTTATTTTTCCTTTGCCTTTTAACAACTTGTTCTCTATTTTTTCAGCTTTCTAACACATCTTGTTTTATATTATTGGAATTTTCAAGCAAATTTTCTTTTCTTCCAAATTGCCAGAATTTTGTTCAAGGATTCTGGAATTACTGTATATTTTTATTAAGCTGTACATTGTAGTTGGCTCAACACGGTTTATTCCCATAGTTTCTGGATTTATATGGTGCCGACCCACTTGAATTGCATGTTCTTCGAACAGTTAGGCGTTTTTCCTTCATTTCCTACGTTTCCGCTATAAAATTTATGAAGACTGTTATAAATATTGGTGAGAAGGAAAGACATTGATTTATTGTTAAATTATAAGAAGTATTCTGATAAGTGTCATAGAGTTTAAACCTATTTGCTGATGAGAGAAACTAAATTAATTATTTCTTTTGCAAATTTTGATCACTTCTTGGAGATATTATATTAATCTTTTGGGGCAGTTGTATAATAGTATATGATTATCAATGTCTGAATAAGAATTTAGCACTTTAAAATTTGATTTAAAGTTTAAATTATTTGCAATCTAAATGCTGGGAAATGTTTCAATTATCTCAAATAAAATTGTTTGCCTGTTTAACCTACGGGTTAGACTATTGCATTTTGGAAACTTCAAAACCTGTAGAAAATAAAATATTTTAATTCTTAGCAATTGTATGATACAAATTGTCTAAAGAATTTACTTGATGTTAGTTTAGGCTATACCAAATTGCAACACTCTAGCATGAACGGTATTGCAAATGTTTTGAAAAATGTGTTAAAATTTCTTAACTTTGATTGCCTGTACCTTGGTCATTTGAAGACTTTTATAATATTTTTTTTTACGAATGATGATCATTTTCACTCTAGTATATGTGGTTAATTTTATTAGCCGAGTCACAGAAACACCCTGTATAACAAAACTTTTTCAAAGAATAATAAAAGGCACAGCACAGTAAAAGTTATATCTATGATGGTTACATAATAATTTCTTTTTCTTTTTTGATAGCAATTTTGTCACATAAATATTTGTTTTACTTTATGTTATTACTTGCTAAACGTATTTAATTTTAGTTTAGAATCTTTTTTATTAAGGCTTTTCTCCGTAAATTTATTCACAGATCAATAATGAAAAAATATATAGATAACAAGCTAAATTGTTTGTGGCTTGTATTCTATATAAATTGCTAAATCGAACCTATATGGATAACCACCAGTTTCATTAGGACTCCTTGTAGGGAACTGATGTGAAATAGTAGATCTATTTTTAGTCGAACAACAATAAGAAAAAGAATTTCGCCCTTTTACTTCCTATCAACCTCAAGTGCGAACTAAAGACTTCCTCCTTCCCCTCGGCAAAAAAGCCAATTTTCTCCAGCAACCGCCGCGTCTTCTTCTCCGAATCACCCATTCCACTTTGAAGTCTGTGTCTGGATAACTCTCTCACTTTGCCGATCCCCACAGGATCCGAACACTAATCAGTTCTTGGAGGCGCACCTAAAACTCTCTCTCTCGGTCGTCACCTACGTCCGTTTACGATCGCGGATTAAAGCACGATCGATCGACTACAATTTCAAATCTCGTTTCCAAAAAAATAAAAAATAAATATGGGAGAGAGTAAACTCCGGTGTTTACAAAACGTGTATTAGATTAAATGCAGCGGGGCGCGCGGAAACTCGATTACTCGATTACTCTTGTCGCCGTTTACTTTCGGCGCTCTCCTATGAAACGGAATACTTTGTACACACACGCATCAAGCCCTTTTGTGTCCCCAGAGCGTCCCTAATGAACCGGGCCGACCTTTACATAACGGGGACTGAACAGCACACAGCCACCATTTAATTGAGCCCTCTGCCTAACTAAACAAAAAAGTGATAATGTTTTGTCTTTAGGCCAATTGTAGTAATACTACTATTAGCTATTTAATTTATTAAAAGACCAAAAATTATTTGGACTTAATTTATATTGGCAATTTTAATGCTTTTAACTTTTTTATATTCAATTAGGTTTGCAAATGAATAATCTTAATTATTTTAAGCAGTCAAGAAATTGTTTTGGAAATCAATTGATTTTCTCGTTTTTCGGTTATATAGTGTTGACATACAGTGTTTAAAAATGACTGTTGGTATGCCTAAAAGCCTGACATAATCTTTAAAAGTATTCAGTTCTGTAGAGTACTAAATATAAATAGATACGGTGCATATGCGACACTGCATTATTTTCTATTTGGAATCGATTTGTTCCTTTCTCAGCATTTTAGTTAAGAAGATGTTTTCTGTATTAACGACAAACAACGTTCTGGGAGTTCTAGAAAAACATTCTAGCAAGAGATTTCTAAATGTCTACATAAGATGGAAAAGATCCAAAAAGAACAAAATTTGGTTGTGTTGAAAGTTGAAATTATTATAGGTAATGAGAAAAGGATACTTTATGACAATCCAAAAAGCAAAAAGTTATAGGTAAATTTCACCAAACCATCATATTCAGTGGCAAAATCCAATCGTTTCAAAAAGATGGTTCTTTTCTGCATTTGATGGAATATGGAGGGCTTGCTTTATAAACAGTGGCTGCAAGCGGGTGAAACAGTAACTGCAGACTGCTGCCAACGTCAATTAATCTACTTGAAACAAAACTTGAACGAAAACGGCCGTATACTGGCAAAGAAGAACGTCCTGTGAAATTGCTGAATGACAACATAAGACCACACTTCTTCTTCTTCGATGGCACCTCAGCCCAACTCGGACCCTGGCCTCCTGGATGCTTTTCTTCTAACGTTCACGGTTACTAGCTAACCTTTACCAGTTTATTTTTTATTCTTAGCAATTCTTGGACATCTCTGGATAGGTTATCCGCTCATCTTGCTCTTGATCTACCAGCTGGTCGTTTTCCTTCCAGTTGTATATTCTCAGCCCACCTGAGCCCCATTAGTCTTGTGTGTGTTGTAAAAAGTGGGTCTCTGTATAGTTGGTACAAATCGTGATTGTATCTTATTCTCTACTCTTTATTATCGTTAATCGCTCCATATATTCTAAGTACCGTTCTCCCAAAGCGGTCTAATAGTTCCGTGGGTTTCGCAGTGATTATTTACACTTCGCTTCCCTAGCATAGGTTTTGTAAATGCCAGTTTTTATGTCTGTGTGTAGTTTAGTTAAAATCAATTATTTCCGCCCTTTTTTGAAGGCGCAACGGACTGAGTGCTACGGACTCTTTTCTATAACAAAAGGAAATGACCGTTGCTGGGGCAAGTTTCCTGGAAGTTTAAGAAAGTTGTGCACTTGTTCACATTCCAGAGATTTGCACCCGCACCGAGTCAAAGCAGGTAGAAATCACACCCCATTGGTGGTGTATTTTAAATCTACCAATGAAACACCACTTACCCCCAAATTCAGGGCGGTCCCAAAATTTGCTTTTTTACATCGTAAAACTCAATCAAAAAATTGAAATCATTCTGAAACGAGAATTCGTTCGACTCATATTCAAATCGCAACATAAAATTCCAATGTATTGTATTTTACCAAAAAACAACTTAGTAAATTAATTGGATGAATTACGTGAAGATAAACTTGATTATAAAATACAACACTAAAAGCCTTTCTTCACACAGTTTATTTGAAATACCAAATATATATTTCGGACACAAAGTCAATGGTTTAATACTAACGGGTGTCCAACAATTATTGCAGTCCCGGGTGGCGTTGGAATAAAAAACGTAGGTCGATTCTTACATGTTGCAAATAAATGAACTGACATTTTTAATGCACATTTAGGATATGTTTGACATTTAACATGTCAGTTCATTTATTTGCCACATGAAAGAATCGACCTACGTTTTTGATTCCAACGCCACCCGGGACTGCAATAATTGTTGGACACCCGTTATTATTTAATACTATTATTAAGTATTGAACTATTGATAATGGTCACTTTGTGTCCGAAATATATATTTGGTATTTCAAATAAACTGCGTGAAGTAAGGTTTTTAGTGCTTTATTTTATAAAAAACAACTTGTTTATTTCATATCAACCGAAATGTTGCAAATAAATGAACTGACATTTTTAATGCACATTTAGGATATGTTTGACATTTAACATGTCAGTTCATTTATTTGCCACATGAAAGAATCGACCTACGTTTTTGATTCCAACGCCACCCGGGACTGCAATAATTGTTGGACACCCGTTATTATTTAATACTATTATTAAGTATTGAACTATTGGTAATGGTCACTTTGTGTCCGAAATATATATTTGGTATTTCAAATAAACTGCGTGAAGTAAGGTTTTTAGTGCTTTATTTTATAAAAAACAACTTGTTTATTTCATATCAACCGAAACAGTATCTCGGGCATGCAAATAGAATTTAAATAGTAAAAAGTTCAACGCGTTCCATCACTATGGAAGTTTCTAGACTTTAAAATTGGTATCAGGAAGAAGAGGGTTCGGTTTTCGCTTGCTACTCGTTCTTTTAACTCCATGGTTTCGCCATTTTGGTTGTTTACATTGGAGCCTAGGTAGCTGAAATTCCTATCCCTCTCGAAGCTGTAGTTTCCAAATACTATATATTTCACTGTGCTCTTTACTTTGGCACATATATTTTGTTTTATTTTCGATGATTTTCAATTCAATGTCTTCTGACCCCGTTTCTGCTCAGGATATTAAGATTATCCACATAGGCCACTATCTGGACGGACTTGTTGTGTCCTGTCGTTCTCATTACGTGTTAGAGTGCCAGGTTAAGTCAAATTCGTCTATTAGTTCTCCTTCTACTTGTACCCTGTATTTGGTGCTTAGCATCGAGGTTCTCACTAGTCTTAATAGCCCTGGGGGATATTTAAATCAAGCAGGATAGAGTAGAACTTGCTTCTATATATACTGTTATACGCCTGTTTGAAATCTATGAAGAGCTGGTGATGGTGTTTTTGGCGTATTGTTCAAGTTTGTCGTTGGTCATCGTTGTATAGATCTTGTATATTATGCTAAGAAGGGATATTCCCCTATAGTTGTTACACGCAAGTTTGTTTTTCTTGATATGTATAGGGTATATAAGGTTGGTTTTTCTATCTTGCAGATTTTTTTCTGTGTTCCAGATTTTAGTTATTAGTTTATGCACTATGGCTACTAGTTGTTAATACAGGTATTTCCCTAGGACATTGTCGACAACAGCTGCTTTATTGTTCTTTACCTTTTTAAGTGCTTTCGATATTTCTTGGTAGGTGGGTGGCTCGTCACTTCCTCATTAGGAGTTGCTTCTAGACGTGAGTCACATTCCCAGTCCTGTTCTAGTGAGATTGAGGAGATCTTGAAAGTGTTGTTTCAAACTGTCTAGAATTTTTTGATTTACTGATAGTAGTGTCCTGTTTCCAATTTTGCAAAGATTTTCCAGGTCACACATCCCTTAATACAAACGACATCATAGATTATTTTGCTTGGGACGTCTTGGAACACCCGGCATATTTTTCTGTGAATAAAGTTTAGTAGTAGTATAAGAAAGAAATAGTAGAAATGATTATAAAGTGATGCTGTTGTTAGACGCCATGGGCTCGTCATTGAGATACTGTTTCTTCTAACTACGTTTATTCACTAATCTCGAGCATCGGCTTAAGACTAACTTAACATAAAACAATTGTTCACGCATGTTTACTCCCTTAATATTAATATCACAGCAATTCTGGACTGAAACACATTCTATTTCCCAATCAGCAAACTCATGCATTCCATTAGATACTATTTCCTAATATAAATTACACATTACTTATTATTCATTACAAACAATTGCGTAATTTGTTCCATTACATAAAAACAACAACCAGTTAATTTTTATTGCCAAGCTTCCACATAAAAATAATCATATATAAATAATGTAGTACCAGAACTTATACCGTGTAGATTAGACTACTTTATAAAACAACATTAAAAATATTTTTCTTTACCGGTGGAGCAAATAATAAATACAATCAAAGAGACATTACAACAGAACACCCAAAAATTGATTTACAACATTATCCATGTTTGCAAAAATTTTATAACAAAATAATATAAGTATAACAAAAAATATTATATTGACGATGTTTTATATTTGGGGAGGATCACATCGTCAATTAGATTTATTTTTGTCAGAATTAAATACAATCAATAAGTAAACCCAATTTACTATGAAAAAGGAAGAAAGTAGAAAAAAATTAAATATTTCCCGTCGACAACAGCTACGAGCCGGTTTCGATCTTTTTGGATCTCATCAGCGTAGCGCAATTGAAGATAGGGAATCGAGATTCACTTAGGAGGTATTTAACTCTACGGGTTAACCAACGATACGATAAAACCATGGCAAGATGGCACCTTTATGGTTTTATCGGAAAAATATTTTGTTTGATCTGACGATAGAAGTAAACTAGAATATTTAATTTACAGATTCCGACCACTTTAGACATTATAATTTTAACTTATACACATATCAACATCATATATGTCATTGCTAATAATACTGATTACAAGATTATCAATCTAATAGATACAAAGACGCTTAACATGAAACACAATTATTGTACAAGAAAACATAGAAAGAAGAAAATGTATATGAAGTGATCCCATTTAGAAAAGTATTAGCACAGCAATTAAATAATATATAAATTCTAATAATTCATTCAAAAAGCAGTTAAGGGCAAAAACATTTGAATTTGCCGAACACTGTATTAACACCGATTACCACATGTTAGAGATGATGGCATTTGTAGAAAGAAAGATGACGGCAACTGCAGAAAGAAAAAAAAACTTAACCTACTAGAGTGATCAGGCAGACTATTAATAAGCAATCTAGGAGATTCTTAACCAGACTGAGGTTGTCCATTATTAAATAAATATCAAATATCAATATCAAATATTAGTTAATATGGCCTGGTTTACTATATTTGGCTGTACATCTCTTATTTTTAATTAGTTTAAACTTTGATGGTCCGCGAAGACCGTACATGTGTAAGGCTACAGATAATAAAACAACAAAAAATATATTTAATTAATTGCTCACTTAACCCGTGGTGAAACATTTTTCAAAAATCTTGATTCACAGAAAATTTAAACCAAGTGTTTTTAATTTTTCATCATTATATAACAAACAATATTATTCTCATGTAATATCTTGTTGTTTAGACATGAGAATTATTAACTTTTTGGTTCGATATGTAAATTAAAGTCGTAAACTTTTAAGGCATCAAGGTTAGAAGTTTTTGAATATTAGGTGTGATATTTTTCTATAAAGTTTAAGTTTAAATATTTTAATTTTTGAATAGTTACTAGAAACCAACTTATATTTTGTTTATTTTGTTAATATCAATAGTGAAATAAGCATTTATGTCTTCATACTATTCCATAGAAATTGGGACGATATGATCATCATTTTTACTCTCTTTTTTAAATAAATTATACTTACCAAAGGCCTTTTATGCAAATTTTACACAACATAAGTTTTTTTTTTTGCATAATATGTAAAATTTTCTCTTTTAATATCCTCCCATTTAGAGTTTATATGAAAGTTATTTAGTAAGAATTTAAGGTAATAACTGGTTTTACTAGTGGTGATTATCAAACTTTAAGTTTGTGATTGAAGATATACAGGGTCCATTATAAAATTAATAGGCATTTTCTGGGAAATATATATTTATTATTCGTATCAGTACAAATGGTTAAAATTCTTCAAAATAATCTCCCTCAGCATCACAGTAACATTCACGTTTTTGTTGGTTCCGATCTTTGTTAGGTGTCCTACCGGCCCTCATTGAACGCTTTGTGCCATCTCCCAGTCTGTGACCTTGAAATGCAATCATCCTTGAAAGCCTTTTTAAGCATTGGGAATGTTTCGGTTTCATTATTTTTGGGCCGCACACAAAACTTGATTGTTAATCGCAGGTCAAGCGAACGCTCCATCACGCAGTGTTACAAAAAAGTTGAAAAACACACTTCACGCGTTACAATAAAATCATTCGCATTACTTTTCATAATTTTTTATTTATTCAAAGTTTTAAAGTGTTTTCTCAAAATCTACCACCAAGTGAACGCCAGACATATTCAAGAAAGTTATTTAGAGTTACATGTCTTTTGTTTAAATAATACTTTAACTATCTTTCTCAAAATCATGGGGTAACAAGAAATATTATAGGTTTTTTAAAAGTTAAAAGTTGTTTAATTTTTGTTTGAAGAACACCAACGATAGATTCTTCGTGTGCATAGGCTCAATGGATCAGAGTGGAAGAACATTTCGAAGAAATGAACTTCGCCCCGGTCTCTTCAATTAAAATTATAGTATCATAATAGCATGTATTTTATATTCATTTAAAAAGAGAAACAAAGCAAACAATAAATAAATTTAAATAAAATATATTTCATTTAGAAGATAAAAGTAAATAAAATCGAATATACATCAACTTTCAGTAAACGAGAAAGCAAAAATCCTATGGAAAAAGAAGATGATTTCGGTTCTTTTAAAATTATAGTGAAAGAAGATTTTGAATGGAAGAAAATATGTTATTGTGAACTCTGTTGGTACTTACATACATACATACATAATGCGTAAGGCGAAAGTATTTTCAAATACATTTATAGGAACTAAATTAAAAATTTGTTACATCAAATAACACCGTAAAAAATAAACACTTTTACCGTGACAAATGAACCTGACACTTTGATAATAAGTTTATAAAGTTTGCCATATATGTAGTTAGGTTTCATTTCAAACCTCTTGGGTTTACGATGCACATAATACCTCTTTAGGGGACTGTTAACAATCCTGAATGGTGTGATAGTAGAAAAACTACTAAAAAAGGTTTTTGCGATATTTTATAATAAGTAAGAGGTTTGTCATTTTGAAGCTAGAATTACTTATATTAGTTTTACAATAAATATTACATTCTTTGTTATTGTTTATTGTAAGAGACTTGTAATATGATATTCGTTTCTTTAATATTACCATATATATTAATTAATTATAATAACTATGGTTATACCATGGTCAAAATTAATTCAAACCTTTATGTTATATATAGATTGAACTTCCCTGTAAACTGAAAAAAATGCCTTGTTTTTTTGACAAAACGCCAAAATTAAATACTTGCTTCTAATTTAATTTAAATGGTTACTTTTTAACTGCAATTTTAAACTATAAAAATTAGTAAATAAATCGGTTAAACAGATTTGATCTTTTGCATGCAGGAACTCCAAAAATGTATTCAAAAATGATTCCCAATCAGCAACCTTGCCATAATCAAATTTTTTCAATGGATAGGAAGAAATGTTGATATTTTTTGATACTGATATTACATTTAATGAACTTTTTTATTTATTTTAGTTCGAGTTTTCAAAGTCCTTTGCGGATGTCTTGCTTCATATTAAATAAAACGTATGCCAATAATAATGTTTTAAGCCAGTTTATAAGAAATGGATTCTGTTATAAATATTATTTGAAATAGTAGAGGAAATCTTCCATAGACACCTTCTTAACCGGGCAATGTCGGATTCTTACTGACTAAAACCAGCCTTCTGTTGACGTATTTGTGGAGGCTAGTTCAGAACTAGTGGTCTTCTGGCCGGATCGTCAGCGATAAAAATCCCAAGAATTCATGTATCTGTCAGTCCAGCGATACTAGAACAGCGCTATCGTCTCCATGGTATGGAAATTAGGGCCTAATTAATTTTTAATTAGAATTAGTCGAAGCATGCGATGTTTGCTATTAGCAGTGACATCGTATTTAGGTAAATTAATTCCGGGAGGGGGATCGTCGTCTAATTTGATGTAGAAGTTAACAGTAGTCTTATTGACGAACTCCAGCAGACCTAAAGTCTAAAGACTAAAGTCTAGCAATTTGTGAGGATTTATAGTAACCCTAAACAGTTGCTGCCTATGTGAGTTGGTGCCTGATCATCATAGTGTACAATTTTCCCTGTTTTAATAGGGTAACTTTAAACTGGTTATCGGCCACAGCTTCGAAAGCGATGGTTCGTATTAGAAATATTTTTTGATCAGTTTAAGTGCAGATTAAAGACGAATCCGAGGTGTTTGACATCGTTGTCAATCGGAATTGTAGTATCGGGAAATGTAAATTCGGGAGACTCGATAACACGAGCGCGAGTCTTTGAGAAGTGCATTGTAATACTTTTCTTCGCTTTGATTGAAAGTCGTCATTTCTTTGCTTACTCCCCGCAGGAGTCGAGTGTAGCCTGTAGTTTGTTCTTTAGGTGAACAGTAGTGGCCCGTCTGTACAGAAGGACAGCGTGTTTGTATACTGAGTGATCATAACCGGAGTCACATGCTAATCCAGATCCAGAAGGAAATCATGCGTTGTCCGTATTACATATTCGAGGTAATTGTATATTATCATTTTGTATATGAGGCCAGCATGCGAAACTTAATTAAATACTTTCGAAACGTCAAGAAAAGCTATGCGGTAATTTAAATTTTACTCTTGCTACTTATACATTATGCATACATACATATAATATGTCCAAAAACTTTTATCATTTCCCTTGTCAAAACAAATATTTTGTTCAGCCAAGGTTCCCTCTTAAGTTTAGCTTTGAGTGTTTAGAAGTGTTTTTATATATAAAAATTTTGAAAAAATAATAAAACACCTTAATCATCACCTACTTCTGGTAAATAATAATGAATTAATTATTTTTATATCATTCGGTTTCTTTTTTTATTTCTCACGAGGTGGTGTCGCTCAGCGTCCCTGCACTGCGGTCTCCGTGGTCCTTTTGTGAGCCTTTGGCTGTTTTACTCCTTTTGAACTCCTGTATCTTCTAAGAAGTCCAAGAGTTTCTGCCAGGCGATATTTCTTAGCTGTTCTACAGGAAGCATGAGCTTCCCTTCATTCGGTTAATATAGGTCGCAATAAAATACAACTCTACACTGCCTTTATTCGTTCTGCTCTAATGTACCCAGAAGTTATGGTGGTCTAGAGGTTCAATCAAAATGGCTACGATCAAACTTTAGCACATTCTATATAGTATGGGAATTAATTGAGCTATTTTCACGCCCCGACTACAGCCATGGAGGCAGTATTCTTTCGTCGCCACTTTAACTTACAACTGTATGTACAGAAGGTTGTTTTTAGTACACAGTGTTTTTTGTGATAATGATTTCGAAAGATAGTACAAGATCCCGCAGCTATTAAAACGAATATTTGACAGTATAAAACAAGACATGACCAACAGGCTGCCTCTACAGTGCTGAATTGAGTCTGACAATAGAATTAATCAACAATTGCTTAGGTAAAATTTACACGTATACTTCAAAAGATAAGCAAATCAATATTTATCATTAATTACCACGAAATAACGGTCGCAACCATTAGTATATCCAAAAGAAAATGAAAAAGCTGGTTATGAACAAAAACATCAGAATCTTTACAGATAGTATAAACAGTTTCGTCATTTTAATATAACCCATGATCTCATCAAGACTATTCCACGAATATGTGATGGTACTAGAGGAGGTTTTCCTAAACAACAGGAATTTCTAAGTCAGGTTACAAGCAAATACAAGTGGTAACGATAGGGCGGATGCTGTGGCTAAAGACAAAGCATCCATCGGTAATGAAAAAAATTGTATGCCTTTATAAAAAAAACTACCTCATAAAAATACTAAAAATATAAGACTTACTATATGTATAAAACAAGATAAAGAAAGAATTTCTCATGTCATCACTCAAAATTACAATACAAAACACTGACTCTTGTTCTGACTGGACACTGCCAAATAAGTCTACCTCCATATTTAAAGAATCTCTTCAAATACCACTTTTATAGGTTATGAAGAAGAAGTGGAGTCGCAAGTTTAATGCCTTTGCTCGTTTCTAACAATAAGTCATTGCTAAGACCAACTGACTTGGCATGGCTGGAAAGGTAGATCTTCCAATACTTTTGGAGGATTCATTATCACTTAATATAATAATAATCTATTGATAAAAGTATTCCTTGGACAAAAACTCTCGTTAATTACAACTTTTTTACATTAGAGTGGATCGCCTATTTTAAACGATGAATATATTGCGTCATCATACTGAGGTTTTAATTTTTCGATTATAAATGAATAATTTCCTGCTTTAAGTAGATGCGTTATTACTGCTTGTGAAGTAACTTTTTGTGCAGCTTAGAAACGAAAATTAACTTTCTTGGTTGAGTTTCGGCTACCGGAAGTTCTGCATTTATGGATTGCCCGTTAAATTTAAACGTTCGTGTTTGTTGCTTTCGAAAAATGTGTGTTCATTAATTGTAATATCTATTGACATCCCATCCCTAAACTTGCAGGTCCCTATTTTGTGACAACATTTAAATCAGAAAGGTGCTATTCCAATTAATTCTAGAATGTCATTAAATATTATTAATCTTTTAATATGGTCAGTATGTAACTAAATGGATTCGCCAGAAAACAAATATATGATAAATGACGAGAATATTCAATCTGATAACGGTAATCAAATCCGCTAGAAAAGCTCTTTAAAAACATACGTTATCTTAGTGTAGATATTTGTACTCTGTACAGACACACAAGAGTCCGTTGATACGCCCAATACGCCCACTGCCCAAGAGAATCTACTAGTGAAAATTGATGCACTGGAAAAGTCACTCACTACGGAGGTTAATTCAATAATAAACGACATCGAGCAGCTGCAGAAAAAGCAACAAGAACTTCAGCGGGACTTGGACATTCTCAATCAGCGCTCATTACGTAAAAACGTAATTCTAAAAGGTCTGAAAGAAGTAAACAAGGAAGATGTAACAACCACAGTAATTAAAATATTTAAGACAAAATTAAACGTTGACATTGATTTGATGGATATCGACTCATGTTATCGGATTGGCAAAGTTGATAAGAAAAAAAAAGAAACACCTGTTCGTCGAATTTGTTGAATTTGTGCAGCGATGGAAACGGGATATTGTCTTCTACAACAAATCCAAATTAAAAGGATCATCGTTTGTTTTAACTGAGATGCTGACATCAGACCGACTCAGCTTATATAAGGAAACACGCAAGTTTTTTGGTAAAGAACGCTGGACGAAAAATGGCAACCTCCTAGCAATAAGAGCAGGTCATACAGTCAGAATATCAACAAACAGTTGACTTTTATTTTGTTATTGTTATACTTTTAGTAAATATTAAATATGTATTTGTTTAGTTTAAACAGTATGATAATGAAGTTGCATACGTAGGACTTATTTGATTTATTTATTATTTACATACACTGATTTGAATATAGCTTAATTTATTCATTATTTATAATGCGTGGTGTATGCAACCCAATTATCCATATTTATTATTGTCCTTTTTCGATAATTTTCGATAATCTTCAATAATTAACCATTATGTATTTCTTTAGATCGGTAGTATTACAAGTTGCATCATAGGTTATCATTATAATCGTAGTCACTATAATTTTGCTAATAATTGTAACTATTTACATTAGGATTTATGTACAATATTTGCAACTCAATTATCGATATTAATGCCTCGAGCTGTATTAATCGTTTTCATTTATATTAAAACACATTTTATTTATTTATTACATTAACAGTAGTCATAGTCGGTTTTTGCGCGAATTAACTACTCTAATACTATAACCGCTTTTTTTTATCACTTTTAGTTTAGTTTGAGCTGAATTGTTCATATTTTTTTATATATAATCTAGCATTAAATTATTTCAGTTTTGGGTTTAATATATAAAAAACGTTTTTATAACGATATTAATTTACTCTAAAAATTGAGTATTTCATTAGATACTTTGGATTAGATTTGGTTACTTTATTATTATTATTATTATTGTTTTGGGTTACACTATAAATTATAAAAAATGTTGCATAATATAAGTTTATGTCATTTAAACACCAGATCACTAATTTCTTCTTTTTTTAGATTTTACTGAGATTGTGGCACCACTAGATTATGACATCATTTCGCTATCGCTAACGCATGCTATTAAAGACGAAGTCGTTTCATTGCATAATTATAATTTGATACGATGTGACAGAGAAGGCAGAGGTGGAGGACTAGCTTTTTATATTAAACATGGTATACGTTTTGAACATATTCCTAGTACTAACACAATTGAACAATTATGGATAAAACTCTATATTGATCGTTATTCTGTTGCAGTGGGTGTGTGTTATCGCCCTCCTAATGTTAACGTAAAATATTTTATTGATACACTGGAAGATACACTCTCTCACATTAGTCCCCTTTATGATTTATGTATTATTACCAGTGATCTTAATATAGATTATTTAATAATGAGTAACAGTTTAACATACCTTATGGATGTTCTAGATTTCTATTAATTAAAGCAGATCGTTTCTGAACCTACTAGAGTAACTAACTTATCTGAAACGTTAATCGACATTTTTTGTATTTCAGATGAAACGCTGGTTGTTAATACTGGAGTTGTTAATGTCTCTGAAATTAGCGATCACAAACTTGTCTATACAAGATTAAAAATAAGTAACAATGAAATACATCAAAAATTGGTAACATTTAGAAACTTTAATCACTTTAACTACAGTCATTTCTTAGTTGAGTTCTACTCAGTGCCTTTCTTCCTGATTTATGACATTAATAATGTTGATGAAAAAGTCAACTACTTAATATCGCAACTCTTAACTCTATTTGATACGCATGCTCCGTTAAGCTCTAAGATATTTTCTAAACCTTGCTCACCCTGGTATACAGACAATCTAAAATTCATGAAATCACTTCAAAATAAAGCACTAAAACGATTTAAATCCAATCCAACAGCAGCCAAATGGGAATATTATAAGTCACTGAGAAACCTTACAACGTCCTCTATTAGAAGAGAAAAGAAAGCTTTTTTAGAAAATGCTCTCAATAATCGTGATTTTAAAAATACATGGCGATCATTAAAATCAATGGGAGTAATTAAAAGAGAGAACACATAATATTCCCACATTTCTTAAAAATCCCAATGAAATAAACTCCTACGACTCTATACCCAAAAATGGAAATAATAATACCGTTAAAGAGTATTACCCAAATAATTTAGTGTCCAACTCTTCTTTTAACTTTCAGCCTGTGAGTGAAGAATTAGTAAGTAAAATTCTAAATAACATTAAAAGTAATGCAATCGGTTGCGATGACATTAGTCTCAAAATGATACAATATGACTGTCCACATATTTTGCCTTGTATCACGGATATTATAAATACGTGCTTAGACAAAGGTATGTTTCCAACACTTTGGAAGGAGGCTATAGTTACTCCAATTCCTAAAATTAAAACTCCTCTTCAGTTCAAAGATCTGCGTCCCATTAGTGTGCTCCCAGTAATGTTAAGAGATTACATCGCTTCGATTAACCTATTACCTTTAACACAATCAGGATTTCGCCCTAAGTACAGCTGCACAACCGCATTGTCTAATATGTGTGACAACATTATTAGAGCCACGGATACTGGCATGCTTTCTGTGATTGTATTGCTAGATTACAGCAAAGCCTTTGATACAATCAATCACGATACGATGTTATCTATCTTAAGCTGCCATGGGCTAGGTGAAGTTGCTGTAACTTTTTTTGAGAATTACTTAAAAAATCGCACTCAGCGGGTTAAAGTTGAACATCTTTCTAACAAGCTACCAGTTCCCTCAGGTACCACAGGGCTCCATTCTGGGTCCCCTGTTATTTTTAATATATTCATCCTTTCTTCATAAATCTATTAAATTTTGCGAAACCCACTTCTATGCTGATGATACCCAGCTCCTTTATTCTTTTCATAGTGATAATACTGCACTAGCGTGTAGACAACTTAATGAAGACATTTCAAGTCTAGTTAATATTTCAAAAGAACACTGTCTCTATGTTAATCCAGATAAGTCGAAATTGATTATCTTTGGGCCAAAAAAAGGTAGAGAACGCCTTATGCAAAGCAATTCATTTAGAGTAACGATCAATAATACTGTGCTCCCATGTAGCAACGAAGTCAAGAGTTTAGGGGTTACCATCGACAATAGACTTCGCTTTAAATCACATGTCAATCTATGTATTAGAAATGCCTATTGTAACTTAAAAAACCTATATTGTAACTGTAGCCTCTTGTCTATCCGATCAAAAAAAAATGTTGTGCGATTCTCTCGTCTTGTCACATTTTAATTTTGCGGATGTCCTATATGATCCATGCATTGATTCCGTAGATATAATGAGAATACAAAGAGCAAAAAATGCATGTATGCGTTTTATTTTTGGAATCAACAAACGAAATAGAATTAGTCATAAACTCTTAGATCTAGATTGGTTAAATATGAAGAACAGAAGATATTTACATAGTGCATGCCCATTCCACTCTATTATAATTAATAAAAATCCTCCCTACCTCTACAGTAAAATAAAATTTCGTACAGACGTTCATAGTCTTAATATTCGGTTTAAGGGAACACTAACACCTCCAAAGTTTCGTTCAGCTCTTTTTACGCGAAGTTACTCCTATGTAATTTCAAAAACATATAACAGCATCCCATGTAGCATTAAGACTCAGGGCGTTCCACTATTCAAATCACGCCTCAGGACTTATATTCAGCAAATTAGTTGATTTTGATTTTGTCGTGTAATCCAAAATATTAGAAAACACTATATTTTACGTCTTCAATTTTTATTTCTTAATATTTGTTATTAATTTAATTATATTAAACCCATTACATTTGCCCTAGTAATTTATAGATTGAATGGAAGATCAGCCGCACTTCGGTTGCGCTGAATTCATACCTTTTAATTTTCCCCTGGTAGGATCATTTTGTAATTATTTATTATTATATGGTCTGTTACATGGTTTGTAAGCTACCTCTTGATTTTACTTGGTGAAAATAAATAAATAAATAAATAAATAGATAAATAAAACAGTAAGGTTAGGAAATATGTATCAAATAAAGTTCTTTGAATGGTCCCTTCTATAGAAGACTAATTCATTTGGTAAAAACCAATAGAATATGAATACCAACTTGATTAAACTAAACGGTTTCAACATGATCCATTTATAAGTAAAAGAACCAACGAATAGAGTATAGTTTCTCTGCTTGCAGTTATAATAAATATAAACTAGTATTTTGTACCTTATTAGACCCTAACTAAAACTAAAAACTCGTATGTTAGATAATATATCAAAGATACAAGACAAAGATCTCGCATTTAAGCCTAAAATGTTTTAGAAAGAAGACTGCTACACTTCAAAGAATTATGTATTATATATGTGTATATGGTAACAAAACAGCTAGACGCACATAAAATAAATATTAAAAGTTTTATTCCAAAGTAAAAATAAAGGCTTAAACGACATTATGTAGTTGAAATCTTATTATAAGTTTCTTATTCAAATTTGTTTGTGTTCATTCGCATGCTTTAATTCTTATAATTATGTAATAGAACAGATTAATACAAAACTTGTGCAGAAAAAGAGATGCAGAACTAATACTTTATTTGCAAGAAACTTTAACTACTACAACAAATTAAAATTACAAAAAATGGTGATGTGGCCATCATAGTACTTTCCCTATATTTTTCTCGAAAACTATGAGGTTTACGCAAAAAGGCTATTCTTAATAATTTGTTTAGTTTTGAATTCTTTACAATTATCTCTAATACAAGGTTCATGTAACTCTAATAGTGTATTAGCAATTGTCAAAAAATGTCAAAATTTTCAATTTTTATTTTTTTCCTCGAATGTTTAAAATTTTATAAAAAACATGTTCGAATAAATGTTGTTCAGTTTTTCATTCTCTTTAACTTTTGTTTGAACAGTTTTTTAAAAATTTTCATATTTAGAAAAATATCACGAAAAAACGAAAAAACGCCTCGAGTAAACAACCACTTCCGGTTTATGAATGTTTACCAAAAGCTTTTCAGATCGAGTTTTTAACAATAAAACCTTAAGTTTAAAGTTTCATGCCATTCGGATCTTTCGTTTTTGAGATACAGCACCCACCGACAGACAGACAGACAGACAGACAGACAGACAGACAGACACACACACACACACACACACACACACAGACACAAATTTTTTTTTTCCAGAAATTAGTGTTTTGGGTTCAGGGGACCCCAAAACGGATATTTCCGCAAAAAAAAATTTTGAAAAAAAAATCACGAAAACAATACTCCCCCTATATATACTATATAGGGAAAGTAAAAATGTTTTATCTGAATAACTGTTCAGGTACAGATTAATGAATATATACATTAATCATCACGCATTGATTTATAAGTCCTCATTTGATAATATCCAATTGTGCCCTTCTTAGGTTCAATACTAAAGAATCGAGATAAAATCACCGATTCATTAGCACCGCACCCTCACAGTGTCGCACTAAATTAAAAAAGGGCTCCCTATCTATCTCCTCACGTGAGCAAGAAAACCCTCGAATCCTGCTGAGACGGGAGATCCAGTGACCCGTGGCTTAATTACCTTGGATCCGGGGCACCTCTCTGAAGGAGGTGACCGTGATTTATCCTCCTCAAAAAAAATGAGTCCCGCCGAATCTATTAGCATTTATATTAAAGCTTTAAGTGCACGGGCGGCTCTCGACCGGAATGTTAATGTTTGGGCGAGGATTATTCCGGATTTTTCCGTTTGTTAATTTTTCAGAGATTCGTGGATTTGTTTATTGGTGTGAGTGGTGTGCGAGAAGAAAAAATGGATGGATGATGGAGCATACATATTCAACGTATTTAAATGTTCTGGGACGCGCGCATTTGTTGTGAAAGTTGGAATGGCGAGTTTTTATACTTACTTTAAAAAAAATAATTTATTTACTTTTTACCTTACTTAATTCATACTTTACATCCATGCAAGAAATTGAATTTAATAAACCGTAATCTCAGAAGTCTGATTTTTAATGATTTTGAATATTAATGAAATAATAAAAGTAATAATTAGAATTAATTATTTTCGAGTGTTTCTACACCGGACAATGTGCTTTGAAGGGTGGTTCAATCGTATGCAAAACTGTATAGATCTTAAAGGCGAATATTTTGAAAAGCAATAAAAATATTATTGATAAAATTCACTTGTTTATTCTCCCTATTCTCAATATATAACTTGTAACGTTCATACAAACATTAATTGAAATATTTTTTCCTTAATTTTATTTCCGAAGAACTGTAGAACTTTTGGAGCAATTTTCATACCTTTTAATAATAGTCTAAAATAAGTAGTATAAATAACGTATTACATTGGCTAAATCAACATTATTTTACCTCGGCTTATATTATCCTGGTCTAGTATTTCATTTAGTTCAGCTGGGCACTAGCAATGTTAATTTTATTTGCTCTATATTTCTGTTATATTTCTCGTTGATATAATTATTAATTAATTAACTAATTAAATTAAAAATTATTTAATTAAATTTTATGCTGGTAGAAGTGGAATAATACGATCGTATAAAATATGCAGGATGTAATTTGTTCGGGATATAATTTTCTCTTTTCATTAATTAGTTTATGATTATAAATAATTATTATTGCAATTAGTAGCAACTAAAATATTTATTATTGCTCGAGTTTTAAAGTTTATAAGTATACTACCAGAAAAATTATGTACATTTTTAATTAACTTAATTTAATTAAATATCCTCGATAATAGAAAAACATTGATTTCACACCCTTCTTAATAACATTTTCACAGTAATATAAAATAGATTAATACAAAAGAAAATTACCGCTACATTGTCTTTTCAATATCGGATTTGCAATTACTTTGCTAAAATTATAAACCAATACAATGTATAAATGGATCTGCATATTTTATTCAGATAAAGCAACGAATGTATTACCGAGATTCTCACCCTGGGCTGTAGAATATTGATGGTTTTGTGTCTGCCAGTCAGCCAGACAACCACTGAATCCCATTAATTCAAAACTAGTTACGTATAAATGTATACATTACGTTTAGTAACCGCGTACGTGATAGATGTAGTAAATATTTGTAATATTAAAATCTAATTTGAAATTGTTGTACATATATTTATATAAAAATACAATATTAAAAAGTTTATTCGCTAAATTGAATAAATTATATAATAATTATGACATAATTGGGATAGGTGTACCATTTAAATGATATTTATAGTCTAAAAACAATAAAGGTATATAATAAAAAGGTTTTTAAATAGAAAATTAATATACAACCTCTGAAAATAAAGTTCGGTGAATAGTCCTGTAATATTAACGTAGATAAAATATTAACAAAAGTTACCTTACTGTCCTTCGAACTAGTCACTTCTCTTAACTATGCATCGTTGAAATCTGCTATACATGTCCTAGAAACTTTTCAAGAAGTCTTCGTTAGGGATGTGCATACTGGGGTTGTACCCTGCGTAGACGTTTCATGAAACGGTTCAAAATTTCAATGTACCTTGCAGGATTGAATTTCGTAATAATAATTACCAATGGTTATACATTTTCGAAAATCTCTACTATTTTCGATAACTACTATTGTTTCACACATTTTAACAAATGTTTCTTTCTAAAGTATGAATTGTTTTTAATTGTTTGCAAGATACCATTTATTTGTTTTAATTACTAAAAAAATATATAAATTCTTGTCTGTTTTCTAAAACCGAGTTCAAGATGACATAAGTCACATATTTGTGTAAGTTCCTTTTGAGGATATAATATGCCGCATTTGGCCAAAATAAAGATGGAATACTTTGAGATGTGCATCAAGAAGCAAGTTCCTCATAAAAGAAAGTGTTGGTACGAGTGGAAGAATTTTTGTTGATATTATTGGATTTTACATACAATTTTGGAATGTTATGAAGCTTTTGGAATAAATAAATGATACTAATTGATGTTTGTTTTTCTTAACTAATTATTTACCTGAGTCAACATTACTTTATTTTTATTATCACTCTATTTTATTGATTTGTGATTTCTCTTTATTTGTATTTATTTTTAGCTTTGGGCAAAAAATATCTAAAGTCCATTTAAGTACATTCATAAAATCATTCTAGCATGCATTTATATCCCCCATTTCATACATTTTTAGCCAAATTATATTATCTTTCTTTGCTTAATTATACTATTTTCTTTACAGTTATTTATATTCCAAGTCAATATCTGTGCTTTATGGTCTGAGATATGAGTTTCAAAGACTGCCGTTTCTATATTAGTTATTATATTATCTATGTATTTTATAGTCAATTCTTTGATTGTTAATTTTGTGTTATATGAATCTAACAAATTTATAGATTAAAATGACTCTGGTGAATTAGTGCCGATGTCTATGTGAAAATCACCTGATACTGAGTAAATTGATTTTTCTTTTGTTAATATTTCAAATAGTTTTTCAAGTTTTTAAAAATATCTCAATGTTTTCATTATTTGGCACTGTGTAGATTACTACGCACACATGTTTTATATTAATTTCACGTTTCCACTCGATCATTGAACATTTAAATACATCACATCCACTTCACTTTTTAATGTCTGTTCTTTCGGTAATGTTTATATTTTCCCTAGTGCGATGTTTCGGTCTACAAAATGATGCGGCGAATTTATTTATTGTATGCATTTTAAGTCGCTCTTCTGTTTGCTAGTGTTCAGTTATTGCAAAAAAATGCACTGTTCTTGGTTTTTAAGCAGATCTTTAATTTTAATGTGTTTGTCTAATTGACCGTACATTTAAATGAAGTTCAATAATGAATGATTGCTGATCATTAAGTTGTGATTTGTTGTTTCATGATTCTCTGGTTCGTGCTCCCTTTGCCCAATTCCTTCTATATTGTGAATGTTTCGTTATTTTATTTGTATATATTTAACCATGTTTGATAAAGTTTAAATAAAGATAAAGATAAAGATCATCTAGCGAGTGTATTTGCACTTCCGCCATTGTTGTTTTAAAATTAATATTTAAAAAATCATTAGAAGACGTTTTTGGATAATTGCTGAAAATAACCAAAAATAATTCTAAATTAGAAAAAATAAAAGAGTAGTTTTTGTCAGTTGTTTTTTGTTTGAGAACTTTAAAATGTTTTTTTATATCTCTACCTTTCTTACAATTATAAATTGTTTTATATGAATTTTCATATGTTATTTTTCTATTTTTTACACAGTTGTCGATTGCATTTTTTGAGTTTTTGTTTGTTCTTCTGCTTTTAAATATTTTTTTCAATAATATAACATGTTTGTTAAATGTAATATAGCAATGAATAATATATTAGAATAGTTCAAGATTGCTCTATGATAATAAATACCTAGGTTAAGATCAAGAGTGCGCAAGGACACTAAATAATTTATTGAAGTAGGTCAATAATACGCCAAGACAATGAATTCTATATTGGTATAAGTTAATAGAAAGAGATTGGAAATTAACAAATTTGCCACTAAGCTGCAGAGTACGCTAGTACAAAAAACTTATTCTGATAGTTCAAGACTGTCTTGGCGGCTGCCAATAATAACTCTAAAGCGAGGCACGAAATCAAATTTGGTCGGCATTACGTCCGACGGTGTTTGTAGGAACTCTGGTTTAATCAGCTTCAGAATTTCTGAGTGCCCTAACCTATGTCCCGAAATATGCCAGTTCCGTCTCATCCCACTAATTATACCTTCTTTTCTGATTTGTTCGTGCAGGGTAAGTAGGTCTGGTAAAGCTTCCATTGCTTCAGTGCATAGTCCCCGTGATGCCAAGACAAGCCATTCTCTGAAGGCTTTGAAGCTTCTTTTGTGCCGTTGTTTGTTTAGTCTTGACCCACCATACTTGTAAGCCATATGTTATACTGGGTCTGCTTAGAAATATATTTTAAAGTTACGTGAAAAATATTATTTTAGTAAATTCTATTTTTATTGCAAATATTTTGAATACAATTTACTATGGATCTGCTTACAATAATAAATAGCCAATGTATCATTTTGTTTTTTTTTTTGGGACCAAGACCGTCATGAGGTCATCTACCATGATACAGTAGAACCCCACCTTGAGGACAAATATCACCCTAGCCTCTTTCATTCCATTGGAATATACTCTACCATAAAGCTAGCTTGGTAAACTGTCTGCAGGTAAGGGGCTATTATGTCAAGCCCCTGCTGTAGCAATGCAGGGAAAATTCTATTTGGGCCTGGTGATTTGAACGGTTTAAAGCCTATTTTGCTTTCTCTTGTAGGTAGGAATTTGCCTCCTTCTGTAGATTGAGCATTATTTTCTTGGGAGTTCACAGATGTTTAGCCTAGGAAATGCGTCTTTAGCCGCACATTGAGACTTTTCTTAATCCCCTGCATAACTCCCATTAGGTTTTTTCAATTAGCCCAATGCTAAGTGGTGTTTGGACAGGACTTTGTGAAGTATGGCTGCTGGGGTTGTATCAGTAACTCCCTCACAGAACGTTCTCCAAGTTTTTCTTCTCGATTTACTCAACTCCTTATTATGTTCCGATAGTATCCATATATAGGCATCCCAATTGCCTGGTTATTTTGCGCTGTTGAAAGTTTTCTTGGCTTCCATCTTGCCCCACCAGGGCAGGTCTTTGTAGGGAGATTTCTTCTTTAGCGGACAACTGGATTCATATGACCTTTTAAAATTAATCATTTATTAACCTAGGGTATTAAATAATAATAATAATACACCATGGCAAATTACTTATTGCAGAAAGTTAAGAGCAAGTAATATGTTTAAAAATTTGTCAGGATAGGACGAGAAACTTATTCCAGTGGGTCAAGAGTATTTTCAAAGGTTTTTGTCGTAATTCTACGTTTTTTGGAGAGTTATTAATTGTTTTTTAAGGTATCCGATTTCTACTATTTTTAAAATGTTTTAAGGATAATAAAATAAGTTTTTTATTTCGAAAATTATTATAATGCTCATACAGAAATGGTTGTTAATTGTTTTTCTTGGCATTTAGTTTTTGATAAATAAAATTTAATTGTGACATTTAACGTAAAATTTTTTGCTATCTGCAAGAGGGACGTGTTTAGTAACCACTTTGTGTGGTTTCACTTATAATGGTTTGTGTTGGATGCTTGATACTTTCTGATACATGTTGAATATGAAACTTTCTCAAATGATAAATAAATCTGCATTTTGTTAATATGGCCAACGGGATTTATTCAGTGGCATTACTGTACCTGTTTCGTAAAATGACAACTACAGATAAAAGCTGTACGTCGCGTTTTGAGCACCGACAATTTGTGTGGTAGTTTTTGTCCCTTTGGAGATGCTTAATCGTCAACTTCCATTCAAAGTAAATATTATAGTATAGTTCTATATAAAGCATATAACCTTTAAATAATATTTGAACGTAGGGGAATAAGACATGTTTTAAATTATAAGGATATTTTTTATTTATTTATTTATTTTATAAACAAACAGGCAGTTATTGCCCAATTACAGGGAAAACATATAAACATATAAAATACATAAAACATAAAATATATATTATAAAAATACATAGGATAAAAAATATATAGTATACAATGTAGAGTAATTAAATACAATGTATGTAATTACAAGAATAGAACGGTTTAGTTTACATAATATTTAAAACACACAAAACGACTACCTAGATTAATAATTAAAATTGTTAGCACTAGTAAAAATAACTTATTGGATTAAATTAATCGGTTTTAAATCTGCTTTTAATATAGTGGTATTGCCAATAAAGATATCTAGAACTATGCAATTGATTTGAATATATAGGCGAGACATATTAATTATTGCCGAGTTAAAAAGCTACATTAATTCGATTGCGGTTAATTTCAAATGTTATTTGGTTACACCTATTATTGATTTGGTACTTCTATATTTAGTTTTGACAGTGTAGTCATATCATCAATCTCGGAGTGTAAGATTTTATGAATATTTTTAATTATCATGATTTTTCTACACGTTTCAATGCTGTTTGCCTCAAATTCTGTAAAAAGGGTTAGGTCATGATTGGAATACATGCCATGATTTGTTTTATATGAGTATTTTAGAAGTCTTCTTTATGTTTTTTCAAGTAATGATATATGACATTTCTACAAAATATTCCAAACCATACAACAAGTTAATTTACGTTTGACAAGACTATTAAATAATGTCGTTAAAGTATTGTTATTAATAAATTGCATTGTAGATCTTATTATGAAGCCAAAAAGCTTCAATGATTCGTTCACAATATTTTCGTAGAGGTCAATAAAACATAGTTTGCTGTCAAAAGTAACTCCCAAGTCATTGATACTTGATTTATATTCCAAAGTAACACCATTGATCTGGTAGGAATGTTGAACCATTGTATTCCTCCTTGTATAGGTCATCGCAGCACATTTTTGGGGTTTAGGGTAACGTTGTTATTCGCACATCAAAGTACTAGTCTTCTTAAATCACGCTGTAGAATATTGTAATCACTTTCACTATCACAAACCTGATACAATTTTAAGTTATCAACATAGATTAGGCACTTTGTATCAAAGATATTACAAATATTGTTTATAAATAAGATGAACATTAGTGGTCTCAGGTTTGATCCTTGTACAACACCAGATTTTTGAACATAGTTTGCAGACTTTGTTCCCTCGAATTCAATGTATTGAATGCGATTTCTTATATATGATTTAAATAAGCGAATGTAAAGTTTGCGTGCAAGCTTCACGTGGCGTTGTTCCTCAAACAAATATAAGATAGAAACCTTATTCAAAGAAACCTATAAAGGCTTCTTGAATAGGTATCGAAGTTTTTAAAATTAAAAACTTGTAACAATAAGGAGGGTTAGAAAAAGCTCAAGTTACTTCATGCACATATTACATGGTAATCAATTATAATTTATTATTATTGATGCTTTAAGTGGAATGATATATAAAAATTATTTAATGGTAATATTAACTATTAATCAGTATATAGCTTACGTTTACGAAATATGCCGATATTTAATTGGTTTTTAGAGTTTGCGAGGGAAACACTTGTCCCTTTAATTATTCCAGAAAATGTTCTATTCGTCGTCAACCTTCATGACCCGTAAGCACTAGATTATATAGAAGATTAAGGAAAAGTAGACGTGCAATGCCAATAAGACAGAATGCACAGCAACTACGAACTAATTTAGAGTAAGCAATTCTAATTGCAGTCACCAAAAATCCTCGCAGCAGTACTAGATTAATTGAAAGATTACTTGACATTAACATTACTAAAATAGCGCATCCAGTTTTAAAAGCTTCGCACCGATATCCTTGCAGATTCTGTAAAGCACAACCTTTGTTAGATGGATACAACAAGAACAATCTGAATATTCAATATTCGGATGAAGCAACATTTACTTGAGATGTAGTATTTAATAGACACAATTTTCATGAATCATCATCATCATCATTCAGCTCTCTATGTCCACTGCTGGGCATAAAGCTCTCCCATTTTCATGAATAGGCACATGTAAATCTCCACAATAAAAACCATTTGGCCATTAACATCGTTTTTAGGTGAATGTTTAGCTGGGAATAATTGGAACAAGAATAGTTGGACTACATATCGTACCCAATAGATTAAATGCCAAAAGTTGTCTTCATTTTCTTAATGAAAAACTACTCGGTATACTTAAAGACACAGCACAGGATTTTAGGCGCAATTAAATGTACCAGCATGAGAGCGCACCAGCCCATCATAGTGGTGAAGTCAGAAGATGGTTAAATCATAGAAACCAGTGGATTGGTCGTGGTAGCTCTATTATAGAATGGGTCCTAAGAACTCCAGACCAAAATATTTTGGATTCGCTACCAGATATTTATAGGCGGAGTTCATAATAGATAATGTTCCTCCACTCAAACCCCATTGGCACCATGATGTTGGAAGGTCAGCGATCTTCGTCCACATCTGGTGAGTTAGAACAAAAAATTGAAATACTATTCAGCAAATTACGCATCAAATGTTGTACAAGGTTCAAAATAGCATACTAAGGATTGCTGCATGTATTGAAGAAGTTAACATTCCCTTTGAACTTTTTAATATAGACACGTGCAGCAGTCTCTGTCTCTGTATCAGCGTTGAGTTTGGTTTCTGGTGATGCTTATGTGAAAACAAATATATCATATTTGGCACAGTCTAGTGAGTTCCATGGTCTGATATATAATAGATGTACACACTTGAATACTTATTCATGATAATAATTTAATAACCTAAAATATCAAGCGTTCATGATAATTTTTCGTTGGTATACATTGTGTTGCATATAGTGATAATAATTGTCTCCTCGTTTTTCGCTGCCTATTCCTTTACGTGGTCTCTTTTGTTTGTCTACTTAAAAGTCCTCACAATAGACCCTGTGAGGTGAAGTGGGTGTCCCTGTTAAAAATATTTGTTGACAACCATTTAAATTAATTTTGAAGAATGTTTTGCTTTAAATGTAAGTTAAATATAAATGAAAGTTTAGAGATGTGATGGGTGTAATAGATTATCCACTACGGAGTTGAAATGTTTTGAGTTGCGACCTAATTCTAAAAGTCGTATTAAGTACATATGTATTAATTGTGAACAGGGTGTCCATCAAATACCAAAATTGATTTCAATGATCAACGAATTAAAGGAAGATAAGCGTAAACTTAAGGAAGGATGGTCAACAAACGTTGAAGAAAACGTTACTGCAGGCTCCACCATCACCACCACAACATTTAATACTGAAGCTGTAATTAACGAGATTTATGAACGTAATAAGTGTTTTTGCAATGTTATTATTTATGGGTCCGTGGAATTGGGGTAATCCAAAGAGGAACAACATCGGTTGGTTGTAGATACCGTAACTGGCATATCATACGAATACAAGTTAACAAACCAAGTAGCTAGACCTACTCGTTTGGAAAGATTCGATCCCTCCAATAAAACACGTAAGCGTCCAATTCGTGTTCAACTACCATCTAGCCAAGATCCTAGAAACTTTATTAAAGTTTTTGTTAGAAATAAAACTGGTAGTAAATGGTATTCTCTTTCTATATCATACGATAAAACACCAATGCAAATAGATATGTATTATCCGTAAAATAATGAACTAAATGAGCGTCTACTTAAAGGTGACTAGAACTGTTCCTTTAATAGATTTGTTACTGTATAGTTGCATAATTGCATCGGGATGTGTTATAATCCGCGTCATCTATATACCTCCAGATTTGCAAAATTATGACCTTGAACTATTTACGAGTGCACTAGAAGTTTGACTACTAAAATAGGATTTTTTAATCTTTGGTGATTTTAATGTGCCAAACTTTTGATAATTTACCCTCCGCTAAATTAAGTAAACCTTATAAGCTTTATGAATACACTTGATATAAAACAGCTTGACATCGTTACTAATGTCAATGATAGACTATTAGATTTAGTTCTTTCTAATACTATATCTATATTGAAGTTGACCGCTCGGAAGTGCCTATTATTCCTGAAGATTTATTCCATCCTGCGCTAGAAATCTCTTTTCATATAATAACTGTATCACAAGCGAACAAGTTTTCTTGTAACAATAATAATATTTGCTATGACCATTATATGCTATTATACCATGACTTGGGTCAAATTGAGTGGTCATTTTTAGAACAGTGCAATAACGTAGACGAATCTGTGAGCTTATTTAATGATGCCATATTTACTGTTATTATCTTACACACTCCGAGGAAAGTTAATGGAAAATCCAACTATCCGGTATGGTTTACATCCAAGATAAAAATACATCTCAAAAATAAATTATTTTATATAAATGAATTCAAACGACTAAGATCTTTGCCAAAATTCCTAATTAAAGAGGCGTACAATAGATATCTATCTGACATTAAAATCAGTATTAAAGACAATCCTACTGAATTATGGAAGTTCCTAAAAAAGGCAATCGAGTATTCGCAGATAACTTTTCCTCCGCTTCATCAAATGTTAATGGGGAGCATGATAGAGAATTTCAAAATCATAATTCATCATTCTCCCCTAAAAATTATGTCTCGGTTTCCTAACAAATTTACTGCAGGTGATGATTTAATGCCCAGTTTTCTTGTTCGTGGTTGCAGGTTCGTAGTGTCAAAACCTTTATCGATAATAATTAATAGAGCTATAAGCATCCGTGTTTTTCCAGAGGCCTTGAAAAAAATATTTCCTTTTCACAAGAAAGGTGACAAGTCAGTTTTATCCCACTACCGGTGTATTTCTATTCTATCAAACTTTGCAAAAGTGTTTGAGCAAGTGATATATCTAGACATTTATTCTAACATATGCCCTTGCATATCAACTTACCAACATGGCTTTATACTGGGAAGAACCACAGTTATCAATCTGGCCTCAATCACCCAATATATATGTGAAATTTTAGATACTCGTGGGCAGGTGGATGTATTATACACAGATCTATCTCGCGCATTTAATACGCTCGATCATAAGATGCTGCTGAAGAAACTTGACGTTATAGGTTTGTGTCCCTCTGGTATCAAGCTTATGGAGATGGAGTCTTATTTAAGTAATAGACTGTGTTATGTCTCATACAATGGCTACAGATCATATGAGCATGTTGTTTCTTACGGGGTACCGCAGGGTTCGAATCTTGGTCCACTAATGTTTGTTATCTTCATAAATGATCTACTTTCTACGCTTAATTGCCCAGTTCTTGTCTATGCAGATGATATTAAGATATTTATGCAAGTGAATACACATCAAGATATGGAAGCTTCACAGAATATCTTAAATTTACTTTCTCATGGGTGTGACACAAATGGACTTGTTCTAAATGTTAATAAGTGACCTTTTATCGAAGTAAATCCCCACTATTGTACACATATTCAATCAATAATCAACAGCTTTTACACAAAACTACTATTAAAGGTCTTGGTATAATTTTTGATTCACATATGTCTTGTAACAATCACTTAGAATTGATTTTCGCGGCTGCTTATCGATCTCTGGGCTTTGTTATTATGCGGTTATCAAAATATTTTAATGATGTGAAGCTATTAAAAACTTTGTTCTATTCTATGGTGATTAGTGAGCTTAAATATGCCATAGTTGTATGGTTTGCATTTTATGCTTGTCAAGAAATGCTATTTGATAAAATACACCGTAAGTTTCTAAAATTACTTAGTTACTAACTGGATGGTGTGTATCCCGTAGTAGGCTTTAACCATAGCGAATTACTATTTCGCCAAAACTCCACGTCACTGTCTTTGAGGCGTGACATTTTAAGCGCCAAGTTCTTATGGAAATATATAAGCTAAATTTCTGGGTACCGAGGATAGCTTCAAGACACAGCTCCACATTCCAGAGACCAACAGCAAGAACAAACATAATGACAACGTGACAATGTGCAACAATGCAGAGAAGCTTCTAGAAGATTTATTTTCCAACTTCTTACTAAGTTTCGTAATTTAGTTCTATGTTTTTTCTTCCCTCGTTTTTTGTATATTTTTTTAGTTTTTTCCTTCTTATTTGTATCATAGTTCTTACACACTTATTATGCTTATATTGTTAATTTTTGTTCTGTAAATGGTTATCCTGTTGTACAATACAGTATATTATTATTATTATTTATTTTAATATTAGTAATTGTCTTGGTGTAATTTATTTCGTCGCTTGATTTAAATAGAGTAGTCTAATAAAAGTTGTTACTTAATATATGTGTTTATAAAATACAAGGTTGTCAAGTATGAATTTCTTAAATTATTATGCTGAAAAGAAACCGTGTGTTTACAAACTTTTTTGCAAATCAATTTTTAAATAAGTAATTGTGGAGGGTTTCACTTCGTAATACATTTTGATAATTCAAAATAAGTAAAACAATTAACTTTGTTGGTATCACTTTTTATTTACAAGCTGAAGTTGTCAACACAAGTGTAAATAAAAAGTGATACCAACAAAGTTAATTGTTTTACTTATTTTGAAGGATAAATCAATTCAAGCAAAGGTTTGTTTACATTCTTTACCTTATATTTTTAATACGTTCTCAAATAAAGACCTTAACCTTTTCTTTGGGTCATTATAGGATTTTATACAGAGTGTGCCAAAACATGTTGTGTTTGTAAGAGGATGATATGTATTTGTAGGTCTGGCGGCGATATAAAGTAATAAAAGTGGAATTTGGTTGGTAATTGTGCACTTTCTGGAGTGAAAAGCACCTCATTAGCATAACACAATTCCGTCCCTTTCTGTGTGTTATATATATATAGTCAGGCTGTTACCGGGTAGAGGTCCGAGAGGCGACGCGGCGTCGGAGGTTCTTGAACCGTCGTTCTCAGGAGACGGTGAGGTTGTGAGAGACGCGCATTGATAAATATTGAGCGGCGTGAGCCAACGGTGCATCCATTGATAAGGCGTCGGTCGGCGGCGCGGCGCTCGGTGGTGGGGCTGGTTGCAGGACGACGACGCATGGCCCTCGCAGCCGCCGTCTCTGGTCCGGCGTCGCGACGCACTGGGCGTCAGTGCAGGCCCGTCATGTTCACGCTGTGCATGTCGCGGGGACCTCACCGGGACTCAAACAACCGCAGTAAGTAGCCACCCACCCACCTACAACCACCCCACCTCGAGAACACCCCCGAAACACACCTCGGCTCCATTCACCGGATCGGATTAAGGCTGATTGGCCGGAAGTTATGTGATGAATCGGGACTCGCTGGAAATCGACACGTGTGTAATAAACCGGATGTTTACAAAAACGAGGGTATTCTCACGTTACATAATGGAGAGGATCGCTTTCTCATATTTCTTTCCACACACCATTATCACCATCAATGTAAAAATTCTACGAAAAAAAAATCGTTTGAAATATTTTTTTTACATTCAAACACATATTGAGTTCTTGGAAAAAATTCAATTGAAACTAATGGCCGTTTTTTTAAACATTCAACTTGATTGTAACTACTTATAATTTTATATAAACAAACGATATTGCATAAATTGTATTAAATACTTCAATAATAACATAATAAACATATATTATTGTACATTACACCTGATTAAAATATATCTTTTTGGGTAATCCAAAAGTTATCCTTCAACTATAGATTTATTTGTCTTTGATTATTTGGTGAAACTTTATGTTAATAAAAGGTTTATAAAAATCACTTATATATTGTTTGATTTTGAAGATAAATTTATTGATATATTAATTAAATTATGCTTAATTAAAATTATTTTATTAAAAATTATTATTATTTCAATTTCTTAATCGTATTAACTTGTTAAATATTCGTATCATTATTGATGTAATAAAATATATTATTATACATAATTTGTTATTTAATTAACTTTTTCCTATGTATTTTATTATCCATGGATATAATGAAATATATGATAAAATAAACCATTAACAAATAGGAAAAATATTAATTTTATTGTTTTATTTAATTAAGCATTAATTTCTAATATTTAAAAAAATATTTCTTCATTCATTAAACTTTTAGTTGTAATTCATTTAGTTTAAATTTGTTTTATTACTAATTAAGTGATTACAAAAAGGTTTCACTGGTTGATTAATATAAAGTGTTGTTCATATTTTCAATTTAAAAAAATGGACTGTACGGTGGCGAACATGTGATATTATGCAATGTGCGCGATGGAAAACGTACACGGTCTACTAAATTGATGTGCATTGTTCAAAATTGAAACCCGATAATATTGGCTATTGTTTGAAGTTCGACACGTGCTATGCGGCCAAACGGATCAATATCAAAATTCCTAAGAATGAAGTACCTATTGCATTCGGCACAAATTGAAATTTCATCTTTGGCGCTCGTCCAAGGCGTATCTGGAAGTTTCTTAATGAAACTACGCCGATATCGGTGGTAGAAGTTATAAGTGATGAGAAGATTTTTTCAATTGAATGCTCACTTTAACAGATAAAACTTTAGACATTTGTTCTTATTATAAATGAATTAGTCACTTAAACTAAAAGTAAATATTCACCAATTAGTGTTAATTATTATAATTTGATTAGATTAAGGAAGGAAAACATATAAATTTGGAACTTTTACAATTATGAGTACAGATTTGCTTACAAAATTACATATATTTTCTATTTGATTATTTTAGAATATTCTTCAATTAAGTCAAATTGTGCTTTTATTATTTAAGAAACATATCTTATCTTATTATTATTTAAGTAATCATTTACTTCATGATACAATTTGAAAATTCAAAATAAATAAAACTAACTTTGTTGTTTTCACTTCTGTAATTACACTTCTAACTATAGTTTCGACAACTTCAGCTTGTCATTATCAAATAACAGCTGTCGAAACTATAGTTACAAGCAATTAAAGAAGCCATACTATGGAAGTTAAGTTTTATTTATTTTTAACTTATTATTATTTTTTGTCGTTGTTGATCCCCCTGAATTTTGCCTTATTTACACTTATCCACATATAACGGGTGTACATAAATATCAACACAAATTTAGTTTCAACGTATTTAGCTCATTAATGGACACGCGTGTTACCTTACTTTAACAGGAAGAATGTATGCGGTGAAAACACAAATATAATATAACAAAGGATGTATTTGTAAAATAAGTAAATCAATTTTCAAATACGAATTAAAGATAGTGTATAAATAAAAGTTCTAAATAAAAACCAAAATATATAGAATTAAAAAAACAATAAACGTTAATAAATTAAAACATGTTATCTTTTAAAGAATTATATAAGCATTTAATACATTAAACTTATTTATATAAAACGTGATAATTGGAGGTAATATGTAAATGAATATATTTAGTTATTTAACTTCATGTTTGCTTTATCATGTATTACCGTGTTTATTCTTTATTAAGTATTCTTCCCAAGTGAAAAATGCATTGCCGACAAGATATTGATTTTAAACTTATTTAGTGGAATTATCCTTATGTTATTTGACAGAGCAGTGTAGTATTTTGGTGCCCAATTATTACCATTTAATAATTAACAAAGCCGCATAAAGTAAAAATTTGAATTTTGCCGCGTTTCATAGTTGTGTATAATATAATTTGTAGTGAAGTTAGTTTCATTTTTGGCAATGAACATTAGACATTCATATACTCGTATATACAAGCAGGGAAGGGTATAATTCATAATTATTTAAAAAGAGATTTTCATTTTTCTCGATATTCTTCATCTGTCAGTATTCGGAGACTGAATATTCTATGTCTACTTGCGGAGTCACCCCAAGCATGTAGACAATAGGTAATTAACGACTGGCAAGACTTTAAAACTGAGTTTGAAGTTTATTTGTCAATATCTCGCCATTTATCTCCTATATCAGTTTTGAGTCTAAGTGTACTCCTAAGAAACTCATTGATTGAAATGTATCGTAATCATATTAATGGTCTTGCTATCGTTTAAATGTAGTTTATTTCTAGTAAAGCATTACGTACATTTATGCATAACTCTATGATTCTGGCTTGATGCCAAGTTCATGTTTAAGCGAGAGTTTTCGACTAAAGTGTCATCAGCGTACAACACAGTTTTATAACTCTCAAGGTGACGTATAAGACCGTCTGTATATACTATAAGTAGAATGGGTTCTACAATCGAACCTTGAGGAGCATCGTGTTTCATAGGTGCAACTTTCAACACTACACTTGTTCTGAGAAAACCATAACATAACAGTTTTTTAAAAGTTTTTATAATTGATACAGTCAAAAGCCTTGCTCCAATCGACAAAAGTAACCTTAGAGTACTCGAACTTCTCAAATGAATTGAGTAATTCGTCAACTAATGAAATTATTGCATCGGTAGTAGATGATCCTTTCGTGAAACCAAATTGATCTGGATTTAAGACTTGATTTTCTCCAAATATTTAGAAAAAACTGACAAGATGGATATTGATATAAGGATCATTTGTTTCGAAGAAATATATACAAACAACACCAAGAGTTTAATTAACCTCTAATTAATATAAAAATGTTTCACCACGGGTTAAGTGAGAATTTAATTAATCGTATGATTTGTTTCACTTTTTTTCAATTTTGAACTCATCTGGAAGTATACCTGATGATATGCGCGTGTTAATTTTGTTTGCGAGAGGCTCTAGTATAACATATTTAGCATATTTAATGATATCTACCGACAATCTATAGAAATCTTTATTAGTGCTGTTTTTCAGTCTGGTAAGTGCTTTTCGCAATTAAAAGTGTTTGCATTATTTGGGGAGAAATTGAAATGTGATCCAGAATGATCTGGCATTCAAGCTAAAATATTAATTACAGATTATATAAATACGTTGTTGGAAGTATTTGCAGATAAAACACAAAATGAAAATTTTGGATGAATGCAACTTTTACGAGTAGAGTTTATAACATTCCACATAGCTGTGTGTTGATTGATTAATGTTAGAATTATTTGCATTTTCCTTTGCTGTCTTTGAATTAATTAAATTTTGTATATTTATCATTAGCATCAGTTGTTTTTATTACATCTCTCCGATTGTAGTTTGATAATGATGAAACAGTAACAATGGGTTGTATGGATCTCTTACTATAATCTTCAGGTTTCAATGATAATACTTTTAATTCTAATTTAACGGCTTTGTGATAAGTCATATTTACTGATGTAGCTTTAAGAAAGATCGATTAATTATTAGTAAAAATATTACCTAATGTGTTCATATTTCTGGTAGGAAAATTTATAATTTTATAGAAACCATATGAGCTAAAAATATCACAAACGCATTGAAGTCTCCTCAATTTATCACATTCATATTAATTGTATTGATTAAATCTCAAACAAAAAACAATACATTACAAAAAGTATTTAAATTTCCATTTGACGAGCGATATAAACACAATACAGCAATATTTTTATCTGCCAATTTACCGGCCAATAAAATTCTTGGGAAAGGTTTTCGATATTTTCAAGTCAAATATATTTCACGTGACGTTTAACTACATAAATAAATAAATATATTTACATGTGACTGTGGTTTATTCTTTAATAGTTTCACTTTCATCCGGCTTTGGCCAATTTTCGGTTATACATGCGACTGCTGCTGGATTAGTTCAATTTGTTTGATGTCTCCTGTCAAATAAGGAGACCAAATAGGTGATGCATATTCTAGAGTTGGGCGAAGTAAGGAATAGTAAAGAATTTTAATAGTTAATATTTCAAGTGATTGAGACTTTTGCTACATATACAGCTGATATATTTTTAAAATTTAATTTTGAGTCAAAAATCACTCTAGGATCCTTTATGGAAATCACACGTTCCAATTGAGTGTTATTAATTGTATATTTATTGTTTATAATTTGTTTATGGTGAGAAAAGATATAATTAAACATTTACTAATGTTGAGGTTGAGAAAGAGTTTATTAGTGTCTCACCACGCCAATAAACCATTTCTTGACAGTCATTTATGTTCTTTATGACTCTAATTTCAAAACATCAGCGAATAGTAAGAAGTTTCAATATTTCATGTCTCTCAATATGTCGTTGATGAATAATAGAAATAATATTGTTCCACAATGGGATTCTTGTGGAACCTCCTATACTACAGAAATTTCTTTTGACAAAAAATTATTTACTCGCTCATATTGCACTCTATTTCGTCATCAGGACTGACGTAATTTAGATAATAATATCTTATGATTTACGCGATCAAACGCCTTGGAGAAATCAGTGTATATACTATCGACTTGATCATAACTCTGCAAGCCGTTTGACAAGAATATTTGGAACTCCATTAAATTGTTTAGAGTAAACCGTCGTGGCATAAATCCGTGCTATATTATATTATCACACAGTTATCAAACTTTACCAGCAACAATATCATTTAACATCTTAGGTATAACGGACTGAATGCAGACGCCTCGGTAGTTTTCTACATTATCACGCAAAACTGATTTATAAATAGGTATAAGGTAACTTATTTTCCACTGGTCTGGCACAAAACCCAATTTGATCGAAGTGGAAAACAAGTCAAAAAATTGGTTCTACCAATGAACAAACACACTTAAACACTGCTTAAAACTATACTCGTTATACCGTCAGTACCTACAGAACATGAGTAACGCAATTCTAATAGTGCATCAACTGTATCTTTCAAAGTGATATCCAAAGCAAAATTTTGAATTACCCCAATGCTATCCAAACAAACTGCTTCCGGCTCCTGAAGGTCAACATCTGCATCAAACATATTAACTATTTCCTTGGCTGAGTTTCCATTACGCATTTTCAGAAAAGTTTGGGGTTATTCCTTTTAGAGTTCTCCGTTTGACTAAAAATGCCTCATATCATTAACTTAAAGTTTTACATTCCACGTGTAAATTACTGAAAGTTGTATAGTCTTCGTATTTGAGTGACAAATTATACTTTTTTATGAGCATCTTTCTTTTTCGAATGCAACTGATTAAATCAGCAAACCTATTGTTTTTACTCTTTATTATTTTAAAAGGTACATACAATTCTATTCCTTTTCTATAGCTACGTAGACTTAATCAAGACTCTTATTTAAATCAACTTCCTTGTCTTTTATTACCACATAATAGTAATTTAAATTAATAAAGTTACCTTGATTAAATATATACACTTTTTCTTTTGTATATATTGTTTTAAATGGCACTATGTTTTTAATTTCCAAATTATAAGCAATATGGTGACGGTTTACATCGAAAAATATGTCTAAAGCTTTTTGAATCTTTAGCGATGGCAGATGAGTGAATATTAAAACAAGGAAAACGCCGTTATTATTAGGGATATTGTTAACTTGAGTTAAATTTAAAAATTCAAAAGCTTCTAAAACACTCTTACCTTGTGCCGACAATCTATCGAATATATAGCTATTATTATTTGGTAAATTGTAATCGCCATATATTATAAAATAATGATCATTTAATTGATTGCACAGATTCTCTAAGGTTGCACAATGATGAACACATAGCTTACTATCAGGAACAGGTTGAATATAAATACTACCGAAAACATAATTAATTTTTTCGAGAGTAACAGACATATATATTTGTTCGATTGAATATTCACTGATTGTTACTGCATTCGCATTAAAACATTTTTAATTGCTATTAATACGCCCCCTCCATCTTTTTTGTTACTTGTATTAGGATTACGGTCGCATCTCAAGATATTATAATTTAACAACTTTAATTACTATTTTTTAAATCTGCAGCCACGTTTCCGTTAAAATAATTATATCATAGACATTACAATTAATACTTAATATAATATCATTAATTTTAATTCTCATACCACTTATATTTTTATAATAAATATTTAGGAGTTTTTGCATTAGAGTTATCGATAGGCCCTGATGAAATTAAGTATGGAAGATTATTTCGGTACTTTATAATCCAATTAGTGTCACAGTTATTCTTATAACTTTAAAATCATTCTTTAATTGTTAAATGGGCTTTTTAGTAGTTTGTCCATCATTTTGTTACAATTTTATAGGTCATTGCAAGTTTGTTTTAAATTTCCCAATCCAGGTTATATTATTTGGCTTGTTAATATATCTTCAACAGTTTTTATATCTTTGGCAGATTTTGCATCAATTGAATTCGCTGTTGATTTAGCAATATTAAATAAAAGAACATTATTTTTTCATATATTTCTTTCTTTAATTTCAGAAAGAACTTTTTCAAACTGCACACTGTTGTGCAGAAGCTTCGCTAAGTAACTCTTTCGAGTTATATTCAATACTACAAATCTTCTTTCTATAGAAAGTTTCAAATCTATATTTTTTCGACAATGTTATAGGTAAACAATCAATTTCTGCACTATTCGGCGATTCACGATTAAAACAATTCCAAGAAGAATTAATTTTTGTAATAAAAGCGATTTCCACAAAAAAGACTCAGGATACTTCCTTGTTAGTGTGTCCTGTAGATGAGTGTTTCTGTTATTTATAACTGTTTTCTGTCAGCAGTTTTTTTAAGATTCAATAAGACTGAGACCCGTACCTCTTACTCCGTATAATTTTGGTTTTTGTGGCTTATTGTGTCAAGTGTTTTAGAAAGGTCTAGAAATACCCCTAAGAGATTTACAGCATTCTCTAAAGCATCAACGACCGAATGTAAATAGTTTTGGTGGATCTACGTTTTAATAACCTATGCTGAGCTTTACTGAATAAGTTATTTTTATTGAATAAATTTAAAATTCTGCTTGCTATTACTTTCTCCAAGATTCTGGAAAACGCTCAATAGTGTA
Source organism: Ontholestes murinus (assembly GCA_963969525.1). Lineage (NCBI taxonomy): Eukaryota > Metazoa > Arthropoda > Insecta > Coleoptera > Staphylinidae > Ontholestes > Ontholestes murinus. The sequence goes on from OZ018397.1 coordinate 34,352,736, forward strand.
ATAGGTCTGTAATTATTGAGATCGCCTTTCTTGGATACCGGGATTATTAATCGCATTTTAAAACGATCGTGAAATATTTCAGTTTCCAATACAATATTAATTAGAAATGTTAATGGTAAAACCAGCTCATTTGTTTCTTCTTTAATATTTTTGAATGAATTGCGTAGTATCCTGATTTGTGTTTGTATTTAATTTTATGGAAAACATAACTGATTTTTGTAGATATTTACATTTGACTGGTAAAGGAAATATTAATGAAATATAAATAATGAAATTGTGATTAAATTTCATTATTTCATTTACTATAGACCAAGTTTTTATTTTATTGTCACTCACTATTAAAGTGCATTCAATATGTTTCCGTTTTGTATCTTGCAATAAAATATTATATTTATTATTGACTTCATTATATTTATATTTTGCATCCTTATTAAAATATCTTAAAACTTGCAAACAGTTAAGATTACATAAATATATACAGCTATTTCTGGAGTTTTTAATTGTTTCAAATTTGTTTATTTTGATTTATTCTTAGTTCTCACTTTAGGACAATGTTTCGCCTATAACTTGCATAAAATATGCCACCAGCAAATTATTTATATATTTATAACAGAAAGATTAAATAAAAATGAAAAAATAAATACCAAATGCATTAGCTATAATTTTACTATCATTTGCTTGAATATCATCTAAGAACATACACGATGGAAGTTTTCCAGAATCCGATTTAGAATAGCAGTAACATATATTTATTGACAAATTTTTGTACACATTAAAATGATGAATAATTAATGATGTGTTAATGTATTAATCTGTCAAAAGGCTATTGACCAGAGGTCTTTCTGTCTTCGATTTAGATTTTACAATGTATTCATTGTTGTACATTTGCGAAATGTTTTCGTATTTTTTAATTATTAGATTTTACAAATTTCCAAAAATAATTTGTATTTCCAAGTACTGATTGTTCCGCATATGCAATATAACTATCAAAACATAAACTTAGTTTTCGTTTTATATTTTTAAATTTTATTTAATCCGTCTGTAGATTTGACAACTTTCTGTTTTATTAGTTTACGAAGTTCATCACTAAACCAGTGAGGAAATTTTAATTCCTTTATAAGTTTTTTTGGTAGCAATTTCTGAAAGCAGTCAAACAGTATAGTATAAAATACATCTAAATTCTAAGCCATATTTATTGCAGTATTACCCTGGAATGTTCCAATTTATCGATAGGCATAATAATTTTTTTATTTTAAGCCGAACGAAAATTCCTTCCGAACTTCCATTAAAAAATGTGGATTTTCTCTTATGTTTCATAATTCATTTGTAAACCATGGAATCTGAGCTAAATGGTTAGATTGGCGAGTGATTTTTTAATACTAATTTTCCCTAAATTATTTTCGTTTGTCAGTGTGTCTGTAAGCATTTCTTCTAGTTATTAATTTTTTTTATAAATGGATCTTATATTTAGATGTACCTACTTTTATAATTGCGATAATTTTATCTCTGTTGCTTTTGATGTGAATTTTGTTATGTTACTCTTTTTTTCTTTGAGGTAGTGATGTAAAAATCTTGATACTCTTGCTCCATTGGGCCAGTTGTTGGGCTCTCTTAGAGTTTACAGACATTTAATGCTGACAGGTACTTTAGAACTTGAATGTTTCCCTGGAATTTTTGATAATGTGTTTTGAACATTTTACGTTATCAATTTCGTTCGCTTCTAAGATTGTATTTAATTGATCTGCAGTGACGTTAGGGCTTAATTTGCATACATGGAATTCAGCTCTTCTTATTATATCCAGTTCACTTTCAGGAGAGTTTCAATGTGTTTGTTTACGCTTTTTTCTTTTCTATTTGTTTTGACATTTGTTTTGCCAGATTCGTTAGTTTTTTTTGCGAGATGTCTAGTTTTTATTATATATACGGAATATAGGTAAAAGATAATTGTCAATGTATGTACATCTTTACCTTTTTCATGGTTGGCTATCATTTCAGTCTGTTTTCTACTTTCTTTTGTTGACATTTTGAAAGGGTCTGGCAGTGGTTTGCTTCTTAGCCTCATTAACAGGCAGCGATCTTAATTTATATTTGAAGATCGGTTTGGTTTCTTCTTTAGAGATGTCGCTCAGTATTACATTTGACTTTACGATAGGGATGAATCTAGTTTTTTTCAGTCTAGTAGATCCACGGTGGAGAGAACTGTCGCACTTGATGCACATGCCACCTTTTGATAATTTGTCACTACAACATCTGTAATAACTATTTTTCTTATCGAAGTATTGAAGTCTCACAAAGATAATTGCAATAAATTGACTGACTTCTTATTTATAAGTAACCGCCTATTTTAAATCCGAATAAGAACAGATTATTACAAAAAGACGTCGTCGACTTTCTTTATGTTTGCTCTATTCTAATTGCTTATAACACTTTACAACTTGAACTAAACTTTAAAATTGTATTCGTTTTGTTATAAAAGAAGAGAAAAAAGTAATAGAATTTTTAAAAACTGAAAAATCCAAAAGAATTTGGAATACAACAAATATAAAGTAAAATAAATATGAACATAGTTGTATTTTTATTAAAAATATTCATTCAATTGCAGTAGAATAAAACATTATTGGAACCGTTTCACCTCGAAAAAGTTTCAACTTACATTTATGACCAAAAAACCGAATTTCGTCAAGTTATAATGGTAATTCTCATTAAGTTACTAAGGTTGTTGGATTCATTACTGCTTACAGCGGAACTCGTTAAAATAATATCCGGTTTCATATTAAAAATCCGTTTTTATTCCACGCTTAAATATCCTGTTTATGACGACTGAGCGTACGGAATTTTCATATTAAAATCATTTTCCAATAATGTGCTCAATAGCTGGTATATGTAATTTAATACATAATGTAAATTTATTCGTCTCAGATAGATATTACAATATTCTTCGCTCAAGTTGTTTTTAAATTTAAGATATAATTGGGGATAAAAATTGATACACTGAACTTGTTTTAATAAAACGTAATGCGGACAGCAATATTTCAGTAACAGGCTAAAAACGACAATAAATAAATACGAAAAAGTATTTTAATTGTTAATACGTATTAATGTAAAGCTATCTTTAATAAAGAAAGAAAGGAGTGCAATGATGTGATAAATAAATAAATACATAAAAGGAAACTTTACAATTTAGTAGGTAGAAGGCAATTAAAAATAATTGGATATGTAAAATATACAATCTGGTATTAATAGCATACAAACGATATGATATATCTATTATGTATATAATTATCCAGATATCGGTTATAAAAATATATGAGTAGGTAGGAGGTGGGAGGAATAGGCCTTTAGAATGATTAAAAACGATTTACAAATTCGTTTTTGATTGAAATTTTTCTTTTATTAACTTTACAAATTGCCTTCTCTGTGGTTGAGTATCACTGTATGAAACAATATTGTTAATTCTATAATATATCAATTGGAAAGTTAATATAATTGTAATAAATAAATGTCAATTGAAACAAATTGGAAAGTACATATATCCAATTAGTTGCACTGATAAGAAATCATACATACTATTAATGTTCTTTGGAGAAATAAAGTAAAAAATAAGTATATCTTTAAAAAAACGAGACTATGTCAATGTTTTTAATAATAAGTTACGTAATTTAATTTTTTATGCAATAAATCAGAAATCAGAAAGTTCCATGTTTAAAGTGCCCAGATTGTGGAGAATAGTAATTTTCATATAAGATTAAAAGAGCAAATTAAATTCCGAATTATGGAATATGAGTTTTTAAAAAGTAACTTTTATTTATTTCACAAAATGATTAATTATTGATTACAATTATTGATTATTTGTATTAGAACTTTATAAAACACTTAATTATACTTAGAACTAGTTTCGCGATTTGAGCGAAGTGCGAGCCGACCGATGTTAGGGACTGGAGCGCGCCGCTCCGCAGCATCCTTATATCTTCTTGGAGATTTTGTGGATGTCAGCATTTGGGGCATCATAACACCCCCGGCATAAGTGCGGAAACATCCTCTGGCATGACTCATGGAATCCAGGGTTGTTTTCCACAAGTCGTTGGTTCTTGATTGGGTTGGTCCGTGGTTGAAGATTTCTTCCTCCAGATAGTGAAGGATTTCTTGTTTGAAGGTATCTCGTAATGAGTGTGATGAGGCCTACGATTAATAATACATAAATAATTATGGTCCAAATGGAAGGAGGTTGACCATGTATTGTGTTAGATTTCTTCAGAGTTTTAAGGTCCTCTTGAAGCTTGACTAAGTCGTCGTTGAGTCCAGTTATGTTTGTACAGCTTTTTCTTCGGAGAATGTTAATTGAGGAATGTTCGGTCTTCTTGAAATCTTTTTTTCTTGGAAACTGGTCAATGAATAATTTTGTATGTGCAGAGAGCATCCTGGGGTTACTCTTGCGATGTATGTTCCGTTGATTGCATCTAATTCGGTCTGTTTGTTGCACTTCTTCTCAATTTTTTGAGTAGAGGGCAAAACGATGATCCATAGGTTTTCATGAATTTGCTTGATCCAAGTTGCATCGAGTGTTTCAAAACTGTTTACGCATTTTTCGTAATGTAGGGTGTAGGATAATAGCTGAACTGATTGGTACAAATCGTTCACCATTGATTGCCAATAGGTTATGATTTGGTATTATATAGTGGAATGTGATATTGTTTCCTAGGATTGGTAAGGGATATAAATGGTAGTAGATGTATTGGGAGATTTCTGTCAGAGGGATCTCTAGGAGAAATATAATGGAGTTTCTTTTGACGTAAGCTCTAACCGTAATAATTCGTTCAATAATATGAATGTTTTCTGTTGTGGGTTCTCGTGGTAATTTTGCGTTGTGGAGAAGTTGGTTTAATTGTTTCAGTTCGTAAATAAGGTTTTTAGTGTCCATCATCGAGGGATGATATGTATTTAAATTGGCGAATGTAACAGCGTTAACGAGTGAAGATAAGATGTCGTTTGTGTTATCTATTAAAAAATTCAGTTGATTAAAAATAGCGAAGAGAGTTATTCGTTGAGATTCTTCCAATTGATAAAATGTAACATTTTTAATATATTGATATAGTTGCATCTTTCTTGAGGCTAGCACTAACTGATTGCTCCTTAGATCTGCTATTGTTTGATTAAATTCATTAATTGTTTTTATTGATACAGAGATCTGTTTTTCCATTATAGCTTCGATTTTTGATTGTGACTGAATTATATTCTGAATTTCTTTGTCGTGCCTTTCGGCATCTTCGTTATCTAGATTTCCGGTAATCCTATTAATTATTTGTCCTAAAATATTAATGGCTCCTCTTTTCTTTCTACGAGGTTCCTTTTGGGGTAATAGTTGTTCAAGTTGCTGTAACATTTTACTACTCTTCGTGGATAGTATGGATATATAATTTGCCATTTCTCTGCTGTGAGTTCCATTTTTAAAAGTAGTTATCCAATTATCGCAATTATTATTGAGAGTTTCAATTTCTTGTGCCAAATGGTCGAGATGATATATTGTTGTAATTTTCCATTGATTGGTTTTGATTTGGGCTTCTCCTAATTTTACTGGAAAAAGACCTGTATCGTCTTTGATGGCTTCTAGGGTAACGTCGCATCTGATGTTAATGATATAATATCCGATACATCTGAAACAACAGAATGTTTCAAGTTTCTTATGTGGAATTTTCTGGTTCTTGTTTTTGTTTTAACTTCTATAGTCGAATCGTCATTAATTTTTATTATTTTAAAAGGGCCAATATAGGGGTTAACTAATTTGTTTCTACCATTATTTTTAACATATACTAATTCGTTAATTTTAAAAGGTTTTGTCTTAGCGTTTTCTTGAGATTTTTGTACATATTTTTCTTTTTGTTCGATGTTTTTCTCCTGGATGGATTTGTATAGGTGTTGAAGTCGTTCTTTATGATCGGATACATATTGATGATAATATTCTTCGGAGTAAAGCAAATCCATGGGGTCTCTTAGCGAAGTGTGACCAAAAACTAGTTCCAGTGGTGTAAAGCCAGTTGGTTTTGATATGGTGTTGTTGTACGCTATGACGGCTAACTTCATTTGTTGTTCGATAGGTTGCTTTTTTCTTTCTTCGAGACATCTGATTTGCTCAAGTATTGTTGAGTGGAATCGCTCGATGTTTCCTTGTGAACTATGATTTGCAGGTGTTCCAAAATGTATTTTTATTTTATGGGCTTCAAGTAATTTCATGATGAGGTCATTCTTGAATTCTTTTCCGCTGTCATAACTTATTTCTAATGGTGTTCCCTAATATTTAAAATATTCCAATAGTCCGTTAGCTACTTCGACAGAATTTGTGGATGTTAGCTTGTGGATGTTGCTTGACCTAATCGAGAAAATGTGTCTATTATCGTTAAGAATTTTGAATTCGCAATTGTAAATGTATCAATGAATAATTTTTGAAATGGTTTATCCGGAGTTTTTGTAAGTTGTAGAGGTGGCAAGGTGGGATGCCGGTCGTATTTGCTTTTATTACAAATCATACAGCTATTAATATAATCTGTTATCATTTGTTTCATATTTTTCCAGTAACATTGTCGTTTTAGTTGAGTTAGTGTTTCTACTATTCCTCGGTGATATCTTTTGCCAGTGTGGTGCGTTGTTATTAATTTCAACTGATCAGCTTCGTTGTTTATTACGGTGACCCTTTTTGTACATTTAATTAATTTTGGTCCTTTATCATTAAAAAGTTGAACATAAATTTTACAAAAATGAGGATAGAGTGTATCGTTTTCGAAATATAAATAATGTTTTCCGGGTCCTATTAAATATTCCTTCATGAATTTTGTGATTTCCTCTTCTAAATTTTGGGTTCCTATTTTTACTTTGAATATTTTATTTTCGTCTTCGTTTGATAGATCAACTTTCATGTCAGTAGTAGTGGGGCTCAGAAAATATTGTTTTTTCTTATCGTTTATAATATCGTCTAGGATGGTGATTCCTTTTGTAGGCTCAGGTTGTTGATTAGAGTGTATGGTGTTACTCGTACTGTCTTCTTCGTTCGGTAGCAACATTGGAGTTTCTCTGTCTGTTGTCGATTGTTCTTGTAATTTTTGCCGTAACATTGTTAGATTCTTACTAGTGGGGCTAAGTTGTTCTCTTGAAAATGATGTATTTGGTAAATTTTGTGGATTCAAGGTATCCCCTAATTCTAGTTCTTCAATAATCTGGTCTAATATTCGTTGTGTTTCTGGATCTGGGTTAGGAATTAAATAAATTATATCGTCTTCTATCGCATACAATTGTTCTTGGGTAATTCTCAATAAATCGTCTGCATTTGTGTTATATTTTCCTTTTTTGTAAATAACTTCGAAATCATATTCTTCCAATTTTAATTTCCATCTCATTAGTTTTGAATTAGTCTCTTTTAATTTCCACAACCATACTAATGGTCGGTGATCTGTATAAATTTTAAAATGTCTGCCGTAAACATAGGGTCTAAAATATTTGACTGCATACATTATTCCAAGTAATTCTTTTTCGATCGTTGAATATTTTTGTTCGGTTGCGCTTAATGTTCTGGAAGCATAACTTACTGGTTTGTCTTGGCCTATTTTACCTTGCGAGAGGACAGCTCCTAACGCTATATTTGACGCATCTGTTGTAATAATGAATTCCTTTGTAAAGTCGGGGTATTGAAGTATTGGTTCATTCATCAATAAAACTTTACATGTCTCGAATGCGTTTATATATTTATTATCTAATTTAATTTGGGATCCTTTCTTCAAACAATTTGTAAGCGGTTTTGTGATTTCCGCAAAATTTCTAATAAATTTTCGATAGTACCCAACGAGTCCTAAAAATGCTTTAATTTCCTTTTGTGTTTTCGGTAAAGGGTAGTTTTTTATTGCATTGACCTTTTCTTGATTCGGTTTTACGCCGTTTTCCGTAATTATATGACCTAAATATTTAAGTTCTTTTCTAAGAAATCCACATTTTTCCAGTTTAAACTTTAAAATTTGCGTTTTCTAGTCTTTCAAAAACTTTATTCAATTTTGCTATATATTCCTGAAGTGATACCGAGTAAATAATTATATCATCTAAATAAACCATGCATGTATCTTCTAATAATCCTTTCAATATGTTGTCCATCAGTCTTTGAATTGTCGCTGGGGCATTTTTTAACCCGAACGGCATCCTTTTAAATTCGAAATGTCCTTGTTCAGTTGAGAAAGCGGTTTTTTCTCTGTCAGCTGGGTCCATCTCCACCTGGTGGTAGCCGGACGCTAGATCTATACTGCTGAAATAGTGGCATCTACCCAATTTATCTAATATATCTGCTATATTAGGAATTGGATATTTATCTTCTATCATCCGATCGTTTAATGGCCGATAGTCGATAAGCATTCGTTTCTTCGTTTTGCCATTGGTAGTTCTTGTGACGATATTCACAGGACAACTCCAAGGTGATATGCTTTCTTGAATGATGTCTTGATCCAGAAGTTCTAAAACTTGATTTTTAATTTCCCTTTTTGTTTCAATTGGCTGTCGATACAGTTTGACATAAAGAGGTGATTGATCCTTTAAATTTAGTTTGTGTTTAACGCAATGTGTGATCGTTAATTTTTGACCTTCGATGTAAAATATATGTTTGTATTTTTCTGCGAGTGCTCTAATAAAGGCTTCTTCTTCGATGTTCATTCCAGTGGTATTCAAATTTTTATTCACGTTTTCTCTTTATATCTCGTCCAAATTCAAGTCGTAATCGATATCCATTTCTTCGAATCCGTAAATTTCGTTAATTTCATCTACTATTTGGGTTTGAAGGGAGTCACAAATTTTAATATTTTTCTTTTCTTGAGTGTAATTAATAGCAATAACTAAAGCTTCATGATTAACTGCTTCAGCGATTGATTCTTTCACAATAATTCCTGGGCGAAATTCAATTGGTGGTACGTAAATAGTTCCCTCCTGTACATTGACTGGTATTTTTATTATTCTCGCCTCTAGTGGTTCGAACATAAGTTTTTCTGTATTTAAATTTATAGGGATATTTGCATTTTCAGTTATAAGTAATTTTTTACGAATATCAAGAATTGCTCCGAGTTTGTTTAAAAGATCGATTCCGATTAGTCCATCGAATTTTTTACTAAAATCGAATCTAAAAAATGTATGTTGAAAGTTTGTTTTAAATACTGGTGGAATTTCTAAAAATATTGCATCGTCATGTTTAGTTGTATTATGAGCTGTTTTGATTATAAACGGAATTTTGATCGCATATTCTTTAAAATGTTCGAAAAGTTTAGAATTGATAAGCGTTTTCGTTGATCCGGTATCTATAAGAATACGGTGCCTGATGATGCTGGCTTCTGCGAACTGGGGTCGATTTACATTTGCGTGGGTTTGGGCACACTTTTTTGCATTATTTGAGCAGGAGTTTTAATAAATGATTGAGATGATCTTTGATTCGCGTTGTTTGCTTGATTATAAAACGGTTTTTCATTTGCCTGGTAATGTTGATTCAGATTAGGTCTTGGTGTATATTGATTGATTGCCGAAGTTGATGGCATATTTTGTGGTTGAAGAAAATATGGTTGCATTATAGGTGATGATCGTGGTATGTAATGATTAGGTTGTTTATTCGGGATGCGTGATTTTTCTTGAGATAATCTTGAATTTACTCGTTGTAAATTATTTGCGCGTCCTGCATGGTAATTAAAATTCTCTACTTCGATGACGTGACTCTGCTGTTTCTAGGTCGCGGGGTTGCTTTACATGCACCATTATTCCCGTTACATGATCTATTGCAAGTAATCCTTGCAGATAAATTTGTAACGCCGTAGTTTTGTAATTGTTGCTTTTCAAAAGCCTGCTATTCGCGTCGTTGTCTCTTAATTTTACTTGAGTCAACAAAAGTTGTAATGTTTCTTTTATGCGAGCGCCAAAATTATATGAACCCTCGTTTCTATTAGGTCGAATCTGTGCTAAGTCACCAAATTAACATGATTCGTTGATCGCCGAAATGATTTAACAATAAATTTTTCAATTCTCGCCATGTGGTGGTTTCTTCGTTACTGCTCACGGTTTTTAAAGCTTTTCCTTTTAATTTTCCTTGAAATATTCTTAATAACAAAGCTTGAATTACTGGATTTGGTTCTTGTAGAAAAGTTGTAACAAGAAATTCGCACGCCGATATGTAAGCATTTAATACGTTCGCGTCTCCGTCAAAATTTGGAATTGTGTCTTGATAGACGTTGGTTATATCTTTTACGGTATAAGGCATGACTCTTAGGGAGTTTAGTAGTTGGGATAAGTGATCGATGTCAATATTGTTTTGGGACATGAAATGATTTGGCAATGTAGTGAAAGTTTGCACTTACATCAGCAGAACTGGAACCATCTTGTAGGTAATCCAAATGTAGTTTGAATAATTTTGGATTTAAATTCACTTAACTTGAGTTTGTTCTTTGCACTTTCGATTGTGTTCGATATCTGATCGAATCGTTGAGACGAACCGCCGATTTTTAGACGTTACAGATATCCTGTTCGCAGCGCCAGTTAAATTCCGGATTATGGAATATGAATTTTTATAAAGTAACTTTGATTTATTTCACAAAATGATTAATTATTGATTATAATGATTGTTTATTTGTATTAGAACTTTATAAAACACTTAATTATACTTAGAACTAGTTTCGCGATTTGAGCGAAGTGCGAGCCGACCGATGTTAGGGACTGGGGCGCGCCGCTCCGCAGCATCCTTATATCTTCTTGGAGATTTTGTGGATGTCAGCATTTGGGGCATCATAACAAGCACAAAATAAACTTTAAGTTATGCAATTTTTTTCACTACTTATTCTGATTTTTCATTATTAATTCTAGAGAAAGATATATACGCGGAGAAAATATTTTAGGTTCATTTATAATTGTATCAAACGCGGCTTAATAGCATTTGTAATTGTCAACTAATTTCCTATTTAACAAATATGAACAACTCGGCCACTGTTATGAAAATTGTTACGCTAATGCGGTCATCAAAATTATTCAAAGCTACTCTAACTTTATAATCGTAAAGTTTTAATGAGCGCTAGTAGTTAAAAATAAGTTGAATGCAGTTCAGCGTAAATAATGTTAATGGGAAATATTCGTAAAATACGTGTTTTTACCTTATTTATTATGTACGCTAATAATCACATGTAGGTAAGATAGAAATAATGTTTTTATTTACTATACAAAAATGTATAATAATGTAAGAACCTAGAAATTTAACTATCTGTTATTTTATTAAAGGTTTATGATACTAAATCACATCAATCATTAAAAATAACAGCTAATTTTATTATCAGTTTATTATTACTCACACTAAATAGAATCAACTCAAATTATTTTAAATTTATTCATGGCTTAGCTTTTGTTTGTTTCTTATAATAGCGATAATTCAGCCTACTGCAATTATGCTACAATATACCTTTCATTTTGATTTTAATCTGTATTACTGAATATTCATGAATACTCATCTACTACCTAATGATTCGGTGTTTGAAATACTAAGCCCTCTAACCTACCGAGATAACCCTAACTTTAAAATTGAATTAAGAAGCACCACGGGCGCAAATGAAATAATTTATTCCTAAAGTGTGGAAATAATTTATAAGTAGAATTTTTCGTTATTCATTTTTCAGACTTCTTCATGGTATGTTTTTTTTTAAGCAAAGCGAGTAACAACAAGGGGTTATTTCAGCTAATGGCCTCGCCTGCTAATTGCAACCCATTCGAAATAAGTCCGCACCTAGAATTACTAAATACTTAAATGTCAGGTGTGTACAAGTTATGCAGAATTTATTAACCTTACATTGACATACATCATACACGTCAGTTCGCATATTTGTATGTTCCGTGTTATATTACGAATTTTGTTTGATTATGCATACTTTGAAATGGAAGCACATCCATCTGACTGACGGGCAGATGAATACATTTGCATTTTTAAACGCGCCTCACATATCTAGATACTCGAATACATAGTAAGGTCTTTTTCATACAAGTAACTGTTCTGGATGGCATGTGCATGCAAGTATATGTATATATTCCATCGTCGGTCGGAATTAGGTCGCAGAAGGTCATGAATAATTTTATTGGGCTCGGTTGAACGGTTCCCTCTCCCGGTTCTCGGGACCTGAAATTGGGGGAGGAACAGGAGGGATAATGCGATAAGCGGTGCATTAAAATTATTCGGGTGGATCGTGCACGGTTTTATTTCCAGTTCTCCGAGTGGATTTAGTTTAATTGTTCATTATCTGGAGTGTAGTGTGTCTACACGGATTTCGGATTTATGGAGTAGGATGGATTTAATTGGTTCTGATGGCATGAATGCAGGACATGTTTCACAATCAAACGAACATCTGTTGTATTGATATAGTGATGTTATCTTTATTGTGTACTTTTATAAATATTGTATGTAATTAGTTTTCAATTCTGTATAATTCTGATAAAAAATTCATATTTCGAAAGAGCGTAAAGTCGTTCTTTTTTGCTGTACACTTTATGGCACAGTAAATTTAACTGTGGGCATCTGGTTATATCCAGGAGTGATGCCATCAATTTCTTCAAATGATTTTAGGTACTTCATAAAACGTTGTAAAAAGAAAAACAACTTGAATTTATAAAATAAACCAGAGTTTCTAAATTTATCCAATCTTCTGAATTGTGATGACTGAGAATTATCTGGAATCACCAGTGTTCAAAAACCTAGTGGTTTTATTCTTTAGGATTAGAATTTTTACTATTACATTGACAAATATGTCTATGAGTTAAAACTTTTATTCGTTGTTACTTTTCGTATTTGATATTCTTTTAATAGTTATAGATCATGATTAGTAAGAAATACATTTATAAATATTATTTTATTTAGGATGTATATTATGTATAATCATTTACTTCTTTCCTTACGGCCTAGAATTAATATAACATAATTAATTTCATCATAATAATTTGTAGATTATTGTACAAAATTTGGTTCTTACTTATTGGTTAAATTCTCGCATACATTCCAAACTTTTCCCGTCTCCTTTCTTTACAATTTGCTTCTCTTTAATTTCATTATTTCTCTTAAAACTGTTCTACGGTTTTCTTATTCTTCCTGCACATTTTGTACAATTTTCTCTCTTCATCACATCAGAATTTATATGATTTTTCTTCATTTCCGCACCTGAATCTTGCATCACCTTTTTATCAGTCTTACTCAACTTTGGGTTTTCTAAATATTTTGCGGTGTCGCACAGTGGACGATTTGTTGAATCTAGATGAACAATTAAGCATCGTTAGTAGTACCATATCTACCAGGTTTTACGATGCCAACTAATATACCCATTTGTTCCTTAAAATCGATTTGAATTTTTGATGTCCTTTGAATTCGCCAGTTTTTTTAATTCTATACGATAAGAAATATGAAGTAAACACTCTAAATTTCTAATACAGGCATGTAAGGAAGAGATTTCATATTTACATGCACTAGTATTAGTAGGAAGAAGCTTTATTTTTTCCAAATCATTTATCAACTTTGGAGTTGCTCCACATATTCCACATGACCGAGCTGAAAAATAAGTTATAACACCATATGTTTTACCAGTAATTATGGTTATTTTAAACGTGTGATTAATTTTTATTTTGTATTTGGTACGTTCTACCAATGTGATAATTGCAACACTTATTTGGTTTTTTATATCATCAACCACAGTTTTGCAAAAACATTTTCTTTGTTTTTAAGATCACATTATAGCAGGGGTAAATATTACAGTCTTGTTTCTTTTCACCTGATCGTGTCAGTTTATTTGTATTTTGAGAACTTACCATCTATGTATAAAGCAAGTGCTTCTTCCTGTGTATATTTTTCTGCTTGTCAATGCGTAGATTTCCAAGCCGTTTTAATTTTAGTTGCTCTGGTTGGAGAGGAATCAGCAACTTACTTTACTATTCTCACACTATCCCTACGTCCGACTTTTATTAAACTCTTTTGTGTGGCAAAAGAGAGTTCTTCTTGTGAAATTTTTTCTGGAAGTGGTTCCAATTTTCTCTTTTTTGACATTGATGTCAAAGTAAAGGATTTATATGATCCTCTCGCTTTAGATTTTTTTGAACTTATTATTGAGCACTCTGCATTATTATTCTCAAATATCGAAATACTTTGATTAGATTCCTTCCATTTTATAGTTAATTTTGAAGTAAAATTTTTAATTAACATCTGATGAATATTATTATATTATTTCAACTTCCTATTGTTCATTAATGTTTAATATATTCATGACGAATAAAAATACTTCCGAATTCTTATTTGATAATAACTTTTCTGCATGCCAAATTGCAAATAACGTTTTTAGGGTAATGGATATGACTTCTAGAAAAACAATAAGTTGATTTTTCGCACTTTTTTCAAAAGTTATTTAGTTAGTTAATAAGATAAGATACAGGCCTTAAATAAAAAAAATAGTTCATCACAAATCTGATATACTTTTACCTTATTTTCAATTCTAAATAACAATTTACCGATTTTTTTTAAACAATCATAAAAATCTAAATAGTTACAATAAAAACATACCTGTGGGGTACTTTTCCATGATTGTAGTAATCAAATTCACTTTAAGTGATCGAAAAAAAACTGCTTAAAACTTTGCGGCGAAAGCACGGTCGCGACAGGTAGTTACGTAGAAGGCTAAAGGTTTTACGACATTACTTGGTCTTCAATGGGGCATTATAGTAATGATAGTTGTATAGTTTACTGTTATTCCTAAAAGTTTATTTTCGAAATGTTAAGCTTTAATACAAAAGTTGTCCACCGTATTTCGTTCTCAATTATACCTTTGTATTTCTCATTGTACCTAAACTCATACATCCATGTCCTCTGTTATTGCAATTGTATATCCCTGTCTTCTTTTCAACATTTCTGTAGTATTTTACATTCACTTCTTTCTCTCAATCTTTCCTCTTATCTAACCGCTCTTTTCCTGCCTCTGCTCTTGGTTTGTCCCAACACAATGTATGCTGGAGTTTCTTTGTCCAAACCTAATACCCATTTTCAATGGTTAGTATGTATAGCCTCTTATTTTTCTTGTTCTTTCCACCTCCGCATTTCTGCTCCATACAACATCATACTTCTCACTAAGCAGTCGAACAACAATCCTTTAATTTTAATGCTGACAAACTTTCGTTCACGAATTTCCTATATGAGCATACTTTTTGTTTAGGCATAGAAACAACGCATGGGAAAATCCTTCATCCTTCCAAACTCTATTTATATTCTTAATTTGATTTTTAATGTTTTTTTAGTTGCTTTATTTCTTCCTTGCTTATATCTGCTATGTCTTGATCACAATAATTTATTGTTTGTCATTGATTCTGAGCACCTACATCATTTTCTCTGAATAATTTCTCGACACGTCCATAGTCTTTTTCCTTTAGTTTTCCTATCTTCGTTAATATATTTAAATATTTCTTCCTCTGATCGGATTGTTTTTATTTCCTGCTATTCTTTGTATCTTGTATTTTGTTTTATTTGTTTTGCAAGTGTCTTTGAATGTTTTTAAGACCCTCAGGTTCTCATGTTTTGTCGCCTGTTCCTAAATTTCCATTATCTGAAAATTTGTCTCGCCTTTCTTTTAATGTGCGTATATTTCCTAGTCAGCCACTCGACATGTATTCTTCCCTGGGCTTAAAATTTCTTCGTTAAAATTTGTTTCTCTAATTCTTTCATCATATTTTCTATACCTACTTCTGCGAAATAATTTTTGTTCAGTTTTTTTTCTATACATTTTCCATATTTCTTTATTTTATACATGTTTTCTCCTTTTTATAATTTATTGTGCCTGTGCCTGATATATACAGTTCTAGTGGCTGGTGACTGAGTCCATCTTATCTGCTATATTAAATTTTTGTACTTCACGCCTGTTCATTTACAATGGCATAATCAATCACAGAGTATCCGTTTTCACATGTATGTACTCATCCTGCTCAATTTCCTCTTTATTATTCCGTTTAGTATTCCCAGTCCATTTTCTTCTCCCATTTCTAGAAATTTCTTTCCTTCTCTATTTTGTATATTTTTTTTTATATTGATTCTCTTGTAAAGTTTTCTTTGTAGCTGATTTTTTCTCCCGTCTTTTCTATTCTCGCATTAAAATTTCCTCCTATAATTAAATTGGTATTTTTTATTTCTTCTAAAATACATTCGAGATTCCTTTTTGTTTCCTTAATTAGTCTTCTATATATTGTCATTATTTTATATTTCCTATAAGTACATTGCTTTCCACTACCCCAATTTTCTCAATATTAATAATACAGAAAACACTTTTACTTTTTTATACCACTTTAAACTTTATTTGCAGTGATTAGTTTCGACTTGATAATTATTGCCATGTAGTCAAAACTAGTTAGTGCACATAAAGTTTAATGTGGTATTAAAATGTAGAAGTGTTTTCTTTATCTTAATATCGAAATGTATCACGAAGTGAATTCTATTAAGATCCAATAATTATTTTCGCGTTCCTCTTTCTTCTGTATTATGTCGTTTCTTACCTCGATTATAATGCCGCCTTTTGCTCTTACCTTTCTCTTATCTCTTATTTTTGCTAGTTGGCACTTCCATGTACAGTTTTTTTTTTTTGGCACGGACACGAACACGGAAAATGAACTGTGTTCTTCCAGCTTGCTTCTTCTATCCACCTTTCAACTAGTTCAATTATTTGAAAACTTTGTATATAGTTCCAGAAATCATTTCCCTTGTTGTTTATCCGAGCAACATTCCAAAATAAAAATTTTATTACTTGTTCCTTGTTGTGTTACCCTTTCCTAAATTTTTGTTTTGCTTGCTTATGTTTTCTCTCTCGTATTTCTTCTGTATCTCGTCCTTTCATATTCCTGATTATTTGATTTAGTACTATCATAGTTTTACAGCTGATTTTATTAGTTTTTTTAACATCGTTGTTTGTAATGTCGTCGTTAATCCTTCCTCCTTATTATTCCATTTATATTCCTACTCATTAATTGATATCTTCTGATATCCAATTCTGACTTTATTCCCTTTATTAATTTTCCCTCTTGCTTTCTTTTTGTATTTTTCTTTCATCTCTTGTCAAATCATGGTCTATAAATAAGTTCATGCCTTTAGGTTTATTTTTAGCATTCGTGATTTCTTTTTTCTTCTCCCACGATTATCATTTATGTTGCTTTGCCGTTGTTTAATTTTCATGCTGTTTGTATTTTTATTTATTTTTTGTTCATTGTAAATAAAATATACTTTTTCTCTTATGTCATCTTTCACATTCAGATCTTTTATTACTACGTTTTTCTCTTCTTATCATTTTCTGCACTTTCCAGTCTGCTATGTAGACTTTCAATTATTGCATTAATTTCGACATTTTTTTAAACGCACTAGAATAGTTGATCTATTAACGTAAGTTTTAGATTTGAGATAACCTCACAGCAAAAATCCTATAGAAATGAACTCATTATTGTATGGCCAATTTACTTGACTTCTCCTGAATATAAATTTGCCAGGCAAACTTTCACGAAGCAAACGTGTTGGTCGTCTGTTACGTTGCTCCGTCCTGCTGGAACCACATTTGTTTTGGTTATAATCAGCAAAATTTTGTAATTCATCCATCAAGAAGATGTTTTATTCACTTAACGCTTAAATAAGCAAGGGACAATAATTTTTTGCGCCAAAATCTCAGCTCATACGGTCATTTTAGGCGATGAATAAATCATACCCTAGTCGTGGTAATTCTGCATATTCACATGCCAATTTAGATAAAAATAAGCCTGATCTGTCAACAAGTTGTTATTAATATTAAAAGTTTAAACTATCCTATTCTATTCTTCACTAGTTTTATTTAAATACTATATGGACATTTCGAACATGATGAGTTCATTATCAATAGTTATAACACATCGTGTTCGAAATGTACATAAAGAATTTAAAAAAGAAACTAGTGAAGAAAAAGATACTTTAAACTTTTAATAATAATTACTCATCACGTACTCAAACATTCCAACAGAAAAGTTGTTATTAAACCTTGAAATGCGCTCTGTTGCTTGATTTACGAAGTCAAGCCTTTGACCGGCATTCTGGGCTTTTAATTCATCTACTAATTGAATTTTATTGTGCAGTTTTAGGACTTTGCGTCTAATACGATATAATGACAATTTTTTATAGGGACTTATTAGACGCGCACGACTAAAAGTGGTCCTAGAGAAAGCTTCATTAGGTGTTAACGATTGATTTATTACAGTTATAGACAAACATATATTAATTTAACAACACCTCATACCACAAAAAAATTCTTATAACTTCTTATCAACTATAATTACTTAAGCTTACATTTTCTATATTTTTCCTTGTTTTTTGGTTATTATACTTTCACAAAAGTTTTATTCCAGTTGTCATCTGATTTAATTATTTTTTCTATAAAGTTTTATGTCGCAACTCTCGATATAAAAGTTTTATTTAAAATTTTCCTTTATTTATCCCATTTTTGACTTCTCAATAAGCATTGTCAATATTTATCACAAATTGCAAAAATACATATTCTACAATCTACTTTTTAAATTTTGTAAAGAAGACTCAAATTCTCTATGGCACGAAAGAATTTGACACAAGTAATACGATATGTTTTCTTCCCACCCATGTTCTTAGATTCATTATAAATTATGCGTTTGCCGCCCTGCAGTTTCCAAATTTTATACATTTTGCCATTTATCTATAATTTATTTTTTAGCTTTTTTCTTATCAATTATGTCGATAAAAGTATTAACCCTGACATTAGCACTTAATTCAACTGGTGCTATTAATCCCAAAACCTCCGCAGCTGCCGTAGAATTTATTTATGTTTATTTATTATTTATACATCTTTCTAAAAAAGTATAAACAAATAAATTACCAAAAATATACATATAATTTTGCACAAGAGAATCACTGGCGGAGTTCATATTAAAATATGTTCATTCACTCAAACCCTTCTTGTACCGTCATGTAGGAAGCTAGCATCATCTGCTACATCCCGAATCAATTATACATTGCTTTATATTGGTTAATTTATCCAATCTTAATTTTCCTTACTTGTCACTTCGTAATTCCCTTAGGTTTATAGTAGATATTAGACGTCTCGTCCACGCTTTAACAATTTCTATGTAGCCACACTCAAAAGTAATTTTCTAGATCCTTCACATGATTCGTTAAAAATTGTCGTTAGTCTAGCTTTAATACATTTTGCTGCGCAACTTATTGCCTCTATTGCATGTAAATAAAAATTTGGATTCACTTCAATTATAACACTTAAATAGTTCATTTTCAATTTTTCTAAATCATGAATTGACTAAAAGTAAAATTATATTATCTGATGTCTAAACTTGTTTCTCCTCATAGTGGCGCTTTAGCATCAAAGTCCCCTCCAACAATTACTTGGTTACTTGGTTCCTTATGTATATTCCAAGACTAACCAGCAAATTTTCAAAAACTAATAATTGCATATTAGATAAAACATAGCATAGTATGAATATTATATCTTCATTTTTATCTCAAACTGCCGCAAATGTTGAATTTAATTCCAAATTTAAACCCCACTTTGCCAATTTTATCTATAAATAAATTTCTTTTTTATTCTTGTTAAATTTGATTCACTAACGCATGGGGTACAAGGCATCTGTTTAACTTAATTTGTAAGCATTTTAGGTACTACCCTCGGTTGTCGCTTGAAAATTCATTCTCTTTACTACATGATTTCAACATTTTGCATTGGAGTCTAGGTAGACATTTCAAGCTTAACCCTCTCTAAGCTGTAGTTTCCAAATACTATTTTTTTTTCTCGATGATTTCCATTGATTACTGTCGCTGTTCTCTCCAGAATGTTAATATCATCCGCATAGGCCACTACTTAACGGGCTTATTTATAATAGTGTAGTTTAGATTGAATACTGTCGTTCTCATTACGGGTTCAAGTGCCAAGATAAAGAGCATCTGAGCTAATCCGTCCCCCTGTTTTAGTCCTATGTGTGAGTCAAATTCGTTTGTTAGTTCTTCTTCATCCTGTTTCTCACTTGTCTCGCTAACTTAGGGGGTATAGTAAAATTAATTATATAGTATAAGGATAGAATAGGGCTTGTTTCTATCTATAATGTAATACGCCTGTTTAAAATCTATGAACACCTGGTAAATATCGATATCAAATTCCAAGAATTTTTCGTATATCTATCTGGTGGTATGTAGTTTGTAGAACTCTGGTCTGGTAAATTTGAATCCTACCTGGTAATCCCCGGTAGTATTTTCGGCGCATTATTTAAGATTGTCCTTGATGATCGTTGTATACTATATAGTTGTTACACGAAAATTTGTCTCTCTTTTTATATAGAGGGTGTAAGCGATTGGTGTTCCTCTCTTGCGGCATTTTTTTCTGAGATTTTAGTTTAGTTATAACTATACCTACTAGTTGTTTTCCGCCATATTTCAGGAGTTCCCCTGGGACATTGTCAACACCCGGTGTTCTTTACCTTTTCAAGTGCTTTCGATATTTCTTCTTCATTAGCAGTTGCTTCTAGACGTGGTTTGCATTCTAAGGGTGTCTTAGTGGGATTGATATCTTGAAAGTGTTATCTCGATCTGTCTGGAATTTGTTGTTTTCCTGATAGTGGAGTCTCGTTTGCAGATTTGCAATATGATGTTCTTGGCTGGTACCCCCTTTAGAATTATTTATACGTGTCTTTTTATTATTACAGCATGTAATGACGATCTAGGCAAAGCTTTGGATTGTCAGGAACAGATTAGTTAACACTTTTATTTATTCCCATATTTTATCTTTCTTTTGAAAAATGTGTTCATTTTCATCATTCCTTACTTATGATTCCAAATACATCATATTAACTAAGTGAAAGTATATTTTCATATTGGATTGATGCGGCTGTTACTTGTCGAAACTCCATAATAACACTTAAGCACCACACTGTGTGGTGAAACATTGTTGTAGTACAATATAAAAAACACATTCAGAAACCCTATACTGTGTCAGTATTTCTTTAAGTATATTTTCATATTTAATTGAAATGTATCACGAAGTAAGAGTCTCTAACCTCAATCATATAAATCATGATAAATAAATCATTATTAAATACGTTGTCTGGCAAATAAAAATAAAGTACACAAAATATAAATCATTTAGATGCTGGTATGTTAGTCAAAAGTAACCGCATTTTTAGAAAGTGTAATATAATCTTACTTAGTTAAAGAGTTAAGTCATTTAATACCGTCAGGTGATTGTCTATATACCCCTTATGAAAATAGAAACCATTGATAAAATAGTTCTTCAAAAGTTTTACAAATTAATTACTTTCTTGAAAAGGAATTCTTGGGGATTTCGAGCTAACCAGGTTGAGACAATATCTTCATTTTTATCTGTATATCTTAATCTGAAATGTAACTTATACACTGGAAGAATTACGCATAATTATTGACATTGATTTTCATTACGTAATAAATACATTCGATGATGAATGTGGTTTTTATATCGGTCACTCTGGTCGAAATTTTAAACTTCGTCTAAAAGAACGTATAGTCTTTTTATTAGGCCGTTACTACTCCTCTATTGTCTTGGAACAGATCTGTGTTGCAGTTCTCCAAATTTTTTATGAGAACATGCTCGTTTATTATCGCTGCATTTGAGTTTTCAGTTATTACGGTATGCACTTTTTTCCTATATAGACAGGCAACTTCTTTTAGTTTTTTGGTGTATATTGAACATATCGTGCTTAGAATATTGGTATTTAATTTCCACGTATTCTTCTCTTATCCAATGGTCTTGCAGTACGTATGCTTACTCTGATCTTTCTCTGTAATTCCATAGTCATACCTGGAACGGTTTTACAAGGCCTTCTTTGATTCATGAGGTCCAGAATGTTATCTGTCATCCAGCTTTTTTTGTTTATTTTGTCTTTACCTCTAATATGTTCACTTAGTACTTTTAATTTTGCCTTTAAGCCTTCTAAATAGTGATACTGCATCTTGATCTGGTTGTTGGGTTTTGCTTAACGTGCTTATTTAATGGCACAGGCAACTTATTCTTAGTATTTGGATCTTGCAGTAGCTCAATTATTTTCGAGGATGTGTTTTCCCTAGATGTCTGTACCTTAATAGTTTTTAATTGCACTTTTACGGTAGCTACAACAGATAAATGGTCGGACGAAATATCCGCTCCTGGGTATCTTTTTTGTTAAATTTCTGAAGCGCTTATTTGTTAATACGAAATCAATTTGGTTCCAGATGGGGACCTATGGTGTGTCGCCTGATGCGATTCACGTTCTACGTTCCTAGTATTATTTTATATTTCACTATGTCTTTGCACCCCTTGCCTATTGATGGCCATATTTAGATTTCTCTTCATAGTGTTATCCTGGGGTAAAAATTACCAGCATAGTTACCAGCTGCCTTCGCTTGTTATTACTCAGCTGCTCGTAACATGGAGAACATACACTATGGAATAGCCCCTCTGAGCTACATCTGCAGCGTAACACCATACAACATAATTGTAATTGTTAATATTAACGAGTGTAAAAAAAATAACATTCGCTTGCTTTGGCAGGTCGTAATTTTTCTACGGGAAATTAATTGTTATTTATCTCTACAAAAATTCACATAGCACAAATATTTTTAAGTAATTATCACTTAATAAATTTTATTATAGTATCTAGTCCATCGCTTCATTAAAAAGTATATGAATTATTAACTAAAAAATACAATAAATTATAATTGAGGATGAGTATTGTAGATAGTTTTCAAAAATAGAATTGTGTTTTATATAATTTTAATGATTACACCATTGGGTAATCTAGTTATGCAACTGTAACGATTGTTTAATTAAGTCATTCAGAATTTATTATTAACGATAAAAAAATTTTAAAGGTGTCATTCAAACTTTAACAATTTTTCTTCAATAATAATAATGTAGTATTTGACCTGTTTGCCACTTACACTATATTCAGTTTAATTTAAAGTTTGAAGGGAATTTGAACTATTAACTCTCTGACAGAAGTGTGCAGGTAGACACGAATGGGTGTACAGTTGAGTAGATCATATTTTATGAAGTAAACTTCAGTTTTAAAGTTATACCTGGTATGTGTATGTATAATACTTCAATAAACATTAAGCGCCTCAGTAATTTATGCCGCAATAGATAAACGTTTAACACTTAATTAATTAATCAGGTAGTTGATGACACAGTCATATAAATATTATCATTGACACATCATTAAAGTGTCTTATAATGTACCGCGACATAACAATCACTTCACTTAATTAATCTAAATTTAATTTTAAAAAAATGGTCTTTACTTGCCTAATTGCGTAATTTTAGTACTTATAATAGTATATTATCTTGTTAATTATCAATATTTAATGCATTCTCATACATATTACATGTTAGATTTCTATAAATTTAGCTATTCTTGTCCTATTCTTAAATATCATCTTATTTACTGTTGGCAAAAAGCTAGTAATGTAGGGTCTTGACCCTTTATAAACCACTAATTTCCGATAGCAGCACAAAGAGGCAGATATACGAGTAAGATCCCCTGCATATCGGAGAGAGAGTGGCCCCAGCAGAGCTATAAGAAATGTATGTAGAAACAACCCAAAACAGGAGAGAAACATAAACACATCCATTTCAAACTCAGCATCTTTATTCTAAACTAAAAGATAGTACACGCTTTTCTTGAAGCCAGTTTGTATAAAAATATATTTAGTAAAAAATTATATATAATGCTTTAAAAGTATAATTTATAATTATTTTTATACAACTTTAACAGCTTATATTTTTATCCCATTGAGAGGAATTATTTATTTAACGTGAGAAATACAATCATATAACGTATTTATGTCAAATCAGTTATTAATAGATAGTTGACTTAAAAATCACTTAATTTATTTTTTATTTTTTTATATCATTTAATCGATCATCTGTTTCTATATTAAAAAACTGAATGAATCCCAAAATACATTATTTAATAAAAGCACTTGAATTTAAATGCAAATTTATATTTTTGATAACACCGTGCCGATTAAAAAACTTAACTTGGGTACGAATCTTGTAAATGAATAAAACATTTTTCAGTATTCTTTATAAATAATCTAAAAACAACCACGAAAGATTAAGTTTCTCTTAATGTTTTAGACAAATAATATTTTGACAAATTATAATCAGATTTTTAAGTAATAAAAGTTGATTCGATAAATACGATAACTCGGTCAAACCAGTGAGAGTTTTAATGTTTTCATAATTTAGTAGGGCATATTAATCATTGCTGCATCTTAACTTCGTAGAAAAAATCTATAATTAATTACACAGGCCTGCGAATTTCATT
The DNA here is from genome assembly GCA_963969525.1 of Ontholestes murinus. NCBI lineage: Eukaryota > Metazoa > Arthropoda > Insecta > Coleoptera > Staphylinidae > Ontholestes > Ontholestes murinus. The sequence goes on from OZ018397.1 coordinate 34,377,108, forward strand.
TTTTCCTGCGGTACGGATTTTCAGAGGTTTCTAAAAATGATGTTAGCATGCTAAATTAAAATATGTTAACAGCTTTTTCGTATTATCTAAGGTTTCTTTGCCATGTTGTAATTAATATTTTTTACTTATTAATTTATACATATATTATGGTTTTTAATAATACTATAAATTTCTTTAAAAAAACTACATAGGCTTGATAACATATCTATTGTACAGTTAAAATAGTTTAAAATAAATAAGGAATTACTAACATACCTTAAGAGCTAGTTTCTCCCTCTCATAGCAAGAAATAAACATTGAGTTGATTGGCGTTTGTTATCCTGGAGAGGATTTTCTTTCACCAAACACCAACCGTAGTCGGTCATCATGGAGATATCATATCGGCCCTCATATCTCGTTTCCATCTCTTTTATGTCTTGGTGGAACCGTGTTCTTCACTCAGAGCTTCAAATTTCTCTGGGAAATGTTCAAGATGAGAGTGAATGACGTTCAACTTCAAGCCCATATTACATCCCAGTCTCCTAAACTTTTTGAGCATAGATTTTAAAATTTCCTCATATTTATCATTTTTAACATTATCCCAAAACCTCTCGATGACGTCCTTATATGATTCCTAAGATTGAAGTTCCATGTCAGACATGCAGTTTTTAAAAGTAACATCCATCAAAAATGCTTTCTTCATCTTTGCCTCCGACAGTAACGGAAAGCAATATATTGGTAACAGGGGTCATTTTTGTTCAAAGCTTTAACAAATTGCTTCATTAATCCCAGTTTTATGTGCAAATAAAGTAGCAATATTTTTGCAGAATCAACTAAAAGACAATTTATTACATGTTTGTCTTTGGGTCCAATTTTTATTTAGTAACTTTTAAGTGCTTTTCCCTGGCTTTAAAGTCTTATTCACAAAAAAAAAACACGGAAATTTCTTCTTGAATCATACACATGTCTGTATATGTTTCTTTCATATGTACGGAATGGACTACTGGAACTAAAGCTAATTTATTTTCATTATGCAGAAGAACGCCCTTTAGACTTCTTTTGCTAAAGTCAATAAATAAACGCCAATCTGCCGGTTCATAAACTATTCCTAGGCGACCAATCAAGCCAGGGATGTCACAACAGTACACTACTCCTCCTCCATTACGAAGTACATTTTAAATTCTTCCTCACAATGTCTATACTAATAGAAAGTTGTATCAGGAGTTTAAAGTTTGTGTTCCTTCAATATCGATTCTAAAAGTTTCCTTTTTCCTTTTGTAAGACCCAAATCGGGTACCAAATCGTTTAATTTTGATTCCTCCAAAAGTCGCGGATCGTTATCTTGTGATTCTTAGGACAAATTGAAATCATCTTCTGTGCTGGATGTGAAAGGAGAACTGGTACTACTCTCTTGTAATGTTATTGGTGATGTTTGAATAGGAATAACTGGCCCATGTGCTATAGGTCTAATTACTGATGGATGATTTGGATGTATAATGGCCTCTATGTTTTTTCTTATTAAACTCCAACATTTTGCACAAACAAAAATAACAATCATTTTGTTGTTCTTTCCAAACTATAGGAACCCCAAAAGGCAAATATGAAAGATCCCCTTTATACCACTGTATTAAAATTTCAGATCAAGTTTTACACACTACGTGGGGAGCGAATTTTTCGTCCTGATCTAATTTCATTTTAAAATATTTTGAACAACTGAGTAATGTTCCTCTTCTGCAGCTTTATTACATAGTACCCACAGATATAACAAAAATTATTTGGATTATTCACAAAGCTTTTTCTAGACGTACTATTTGAGCTTGCCATTGGTACAAACTCAGAAACTGATTTTACTTTTACACACGATCTGTACGGATGCACTTGCACTCAGTTAAACACAATGGCAATAGTAATAAAATGAGTGATTATATTTTAAAATCGTATTATATTTGAGGCTTTTACACATTTTAACACAAAATACATATATACATACGCGTGGTGAACCGCACGCTCTCATTTTTGTGATAAAAATAGAATTGTGCGAAATCTGTGCGTGATACGCAAAAACTATTAACATTTTCGTTATCAGTTGATTTGTCTTGACTTATCTGCATTAAAATATCACATGCCGCAAAATCTTCGCAGGCCTGTGTTATCAAGGAAAGAAAATGTATTTACGTTACTTTACATCGATAGACCAGTACCGCAATACTAACTCCATGATAATTTAAAATTGCAAATGTTATTATGAAAGCAAAGATTTAAAAATGAAAGAGCTAGAACAAACAAGGAGTTGAATTCTCTTGCATTAAACAATATATTACTGAAACATATAAAAGAAAGAAAGAAGAGAGGAAAATTTTTATTCCTAGGAGCAGAATATCCGATGTGATGTAAAAGGTACACAATACATCTTTCATTTGATATATAATAATAATAATGATTTATTAACGGGACATCGCCTTTTACAAATATATAAAAACTAAATTTAATTATACATTTCTATAAAATAATAAGTACTCTTATGCTAAAAATATACGCCCTGTACAAATACTTAATAACTAAAATATACATTTCTATAAAGTAAAGTAATTTTATTCTATAAACACAATATTATTTGGCTATATGCACTAGATCAAACGAGTACAAATATGGCTTGAAAGCTATCAAATTTGTAGAATATAAATTAAAGCCGCCATATACTTGAAGCTTATTCACTAATCTGGACGCTCTTGTTAAAGGTTCATTAAGTCCGTAATTTGTTCGGTGATGCGGAATATTAAACGCAGTGATACTTCGAGTAGTTGGTCCAAGAGTTTTTATATTAAATAACAAACTTGATAATAAATCCGGACATGAAATAAAATCGTTCACAATTTTAAATATAAACACTAAGTCACCCACATGACGCCTAAAAACTAAAGATTGCATATTAAGAGAAATTGTTAAATTTGAGTAGCTCAGTGATTCTATTGGAATATAAAGATTATACGCAACAACTCTTAAAAATTTATTTTGAACTTTGTCCAAATATTTAATTAGATAATCTTGATGAGGAGCCCAGGCCATATTCAAGTCGTGATCTTACCAATGAACAGTACAATATTTTAATACGCTAAATCCTTCCCTGTTCTAGACACATACCCAAGTAGTTTTAAACATATATTAACTGTTTTATTATTATGGAGTTTAAACGTTAAACTTGTGTCAAATGTCACTCCCAGGTCATCAAAGAAATGATTTTGCATTTTTTTATATTGAGATGTAATCTATTTTCGTAACACCAGTCGGTAAGGCGATTAAGATCATTTTGTATCATTGCGTAATCTTGATAATAATTTGCCACTGCAAATAACTTTAGATCATCGGCATACATTAGCATCTAGCAATGTTTAAAATAATTGACAATATCGTTAATAAATATTAAAAATAAAACTGGACCCAAGTGTGACCCCTGGGGTACACCCGAGGTAACATTTATTATCTTCGAAATGTTATTATTAATGCAAACTTGTTGTGTTCTATTAGTAATGAAACTAGTTAATCATTTAATTATAGCCTCGTTTAATTCTAGATTACGTAGTTTGTGTATTAGAACAGAATGAGAGACCCTGTCAAAGGCCTTCTCAAAATCGGTATATATTGCGTCGACTTGATCTTGATTTTCCATGCCTAGTAATAAGAATTTTTGAAAAAGAATTAAGTTAGTAGTTGTTGATCTGCCTTTAAAAAACCCATGTTGTTCTTCTGCAATTAAATCCTTACACATCCAAATTAATTGTTTCGAAAGAATTTTGTCCAATAATTTTGGTATTGATGATTGTATACAAACATCTCTATAGTTTGATATATCAGTGCGGTCGCCATTCTTATGAATTGGTGAGGCAAACGTGTTTTTCCAACATTGAGGGACGTAGCATTCTGAAATTGATCTTTGAAATAAGTAGGTAATCGGATATGTTAGAGTAAAACTACAGTTTTTAAAAAATACATTAGGCAGCCCATCTGGGCCACAAGAAGATGCAGGATCTAAATCTTGAATTGCTTTAAAAACAGTTACCAAATCAACTTTGAAGGTGGATGTACTGTCAACGCAAGAATTAAAAGAATTAGAATTACATGTTACAGGAATATATATTTTTATTTATTTTTATTTACGTAACTTTGGTCTTCTTTCTAAAAAAAAAAAAACACTTTAAAACAAATTATTAAAAAAAACAATACATAAAATTTTGGCCTAAAGAGGCATATGCTGAGTTCACAATAAAATATGTTTTTCCACTCAAACCCAATCACCATGATGTTAAGGCAGCAAGGATCCTCCTCGGCATCTGGAATATTTAATTTCTGTTTCTTCCTGTTTCACATTTTTTGGAGAGAATTTTTTGGTTGTTAATGTCATCAATAGAAAACAAAAGATCACGAACCTTGGTTTATGCAGCAATCAACTGACCACAACCACAAGGGTTGCCCAGATTGGACTTTAGGATTTGCAATTGCAATTGCAATTGCGTCTCATTTTCGTTTTATGAATGTTGAAAGTTTGCACAGTACAATAATGTATATAATATATCGTGCAAGTTCACTACGAAAACAGGAGATCGGTTACCTGAAGTAAACTTCGACTGTTTAATTGCATAAGTTTAAAACAAGTGATGAGGTTAATAATGCACGAAGAGTTGACTACGAACGCAGATGTCATTCAGATGATAATATTCCTTGCATACGTAATAGTGTACAAGAAGAACCAATCATATCAATCCGCCACCGTTCACAGAAATTGAATCTTTCAAATGGCAATACACAGTAAATTAAAAAGAGACCTGAAATTAAAAGGGTATACAATTCAACCGACTCAAGAATATAAATTAGCGGACAACCAGAAACTCCTTATATTACATATAAAGAAGTGGAGTCTGATTTTCATAAGAAAATCATATGGTTACGATAAAACTCTTTTTCATTTAAATGGGTACTTGAATTGTCAAATTGTCGCATCTGGGTTAGTGAAAATCCCAATACTATTAAAGAAAACCCAATGCATCTAGAAAAATGTACTATTTAGTGTGCGCTGTCGCTGCAGGAATCATTGGTCCGTACTTTTATGAGGACGAAGCCGGTAGTGCTCACACAGCATGCGAAAGAGTCACATTACCTAAAATCTCGCAAAGGGGCAACATAAATTATAAATTGGCCAGCAAGGCTAGCAACCTAACTTCACTAAACTTTTTCCTCTCGGGTTATTTGAACGGAAGAATGGACTTGCAATTGCTGAAATCGAACCATAGTGGAACGGAAAACTTCGCCAAAAGAATGCCAGTGGATTCGTGGAGGGCATTTGAACGGCATCATATTTCATATATAATTACTTACTTTACAAATATTTTGTGTTTTAAAATATATTAAAATTATTCACTTCGCTGTTGAAAATTAATTAATAATTTAAAAATACGAAAACCTTTTGTGAATCTACAATACAATACAATAGATTCACGAAATGTTTTCGTATTTTTAAATTATTTTGTGTTTTATTCAAGGAACAAATACAAACGTCCAATCTGGATCACCCTCTATATATATCTCGAGGGTGGAGGGGGCACTCGCACAGGTCCTAACGTGTTCAGTGACTAATCGTTATTATATATACCGAGTATTATCATAACTAGGTCAGTAGTATTTGAAGTATGGTCGATCAAGCAACTCAATCCAGAAGAAATTGTGAAATATGGAGAAAACAGAGTTTCCCGTGGTTGTAAAATGTCTTACCAAGCAACAAAATAAACCATTTTGGAAAAGTCATGTCATCTGTTTATAGGAAGTTTTGTTCAGGAAAAAATATGGTATATAAGCGACAGCCTCTTTAAGCAAGGCAGGGAATCAGTTGAAGATGATTCCTGACCTGGGCGGTTTGTTGAGGTCACCACTTCAGATCTCACCGAAAAATTAATATTAAAAGATGCACATTTGAAGAATAAAAAACTCGCAGAAATTGTCGGGGTATCTGATCGTAATGAAGGCAAAGCTGTTTTTTCGGAGGTAATTATTACTGGGGTGTTCATTACTATGAACCTGAGACTGAGTAAGATTCCAAGCAGTAGTATAAAAAAAGGGGAAAACTCTGGTCGACAGTTTTCTGGAACACAAAAGGTATTATATTGATTGATTATAAAAAGATGTTTCTATAACCGGAGAATACTACTCTTCAATTTTAGAAGAGTTAAAAGAGGCTCTCAGAGAGACAAGAAGAGAAAAATTAAACAAAGTTGTTCTGTGCATAAAGTGGGCTTATATATCATCCATCACCAACTATATAGCCATTATTTGGCTCCCAGCAGCTATTTTCTCTTCAAAAATCTAAAAAAAAGCTTCGTAGAAAGAAATTTGCTACCGATGAAGAAACTGACATGGGTTTAATGTACTTTTTCCTAATTTCATAAAAAGCAAACTGTTAATTGCCACCTGTTTTCAACAATATACTTTTTGAGTATCAAAATATTAATACTGTAAAGCAAAATTGTTTTACTCAAATTATATAATTAGTAACATGGAATTTGCAACACCATGAACTTAACTAAAACGTTAACTTGTACGGAATTAAAATTTAAAAGAAAAAGAATAAAAATAAACTATTTTTTATGAATAATGCATTGATTCGCCTCTATTGGTTATACACTACCCTACTTTTTGCCTTAATTCTAGCAGGTGGTTGATAATCTTTTGTATCCGAAGCTACTTATAATTCGTTTTAAAAGATTGCAGCATCTGCAAATGGTGTTGTAAGTGCTTCAGTATTTTCACCTTAATGCCCCACACATGCTCATTGGGAAAAAGATAAGAAGATCGGGATAACCATGGCATATCGGTCTATAGAAATGCTTAAAATATGGGGAAGGGCATTGGTTTGCTAGAAAAGTCTGCCAACTACTGAAGAAACGAAGAATATGGGGTTCCCTTACCTCATCTATATGTCGCTAAGCGTTCATATTGCCTCGGATGAATACTAAACGAGACCTACTTTTATAAGTTATAGTACCCACAGGCCTGGCCCTCATAGGGCCATCATACATTTCCAAAGAGAATCGAGATTGATAGGAACAAAAATGTGAAATCTTAATGAAGTATTATTAAAAGACTAAAAGCTCACCATTGTGATTGTCCAATATTTATCTAAAACATTTTACATTTTTAATATGTATGTTACCTTTTGCGATGTTGAAATCGTCAGTGTTTGGGAAGTGCAACTTTGGTATCATTTTTTCGCAATAATTAACAAATGAAAAAACGGTTTACTAGCATTTATAAATCTATAATAAAATATCATTATTCAGTATTCAGTATTAATAATTCTATGAAAACAATTGGACTTAAATACCCCAGAAATGGCTAAAATATTACCGCAGTGGCCACCATCACCCGATAAGAAATACCACCAGCAGCCAAATGTTATTGGAATGGAAAAACATAAAAACTCGTGAAGTGCGCCTTCAAGGTGATTTTGTGTATTTATGCATGTATTTTATATATGTTTTTAAAATAGATCTTGTAAAGCAAATAAACTAAACTAAAAATTAGAACAAAATTTCATCGCCATTAAATTGCATAAAGCGCAGAAATACTTTATAGTCTTACATTAAAATACACGATGAGAAAAGGACACAAATAAAGAATCGTAAATACTGGTTGCGGGTAAAATTGACAATCCCTGACCAAAACATTATTAATGGTCGTAATCACTATTGATAACTCACAATAGGGCCATATTTCAAGACGACATATCAGTATATGCGCTACTGTGCCCGAGGCTACGTATTGACTATCTCAGTGAAATTAACTAATTTTATTTATACAAATTATTTTATTGTGTAATAGTGTTTGTGCCATTCATTTGGTAGAGAAAGCTGCAAGTAAATTAGTTAATTTAAATTTTGTTTTATTATAGTAGGGATAAAGCTAAATTTACAAAAAAATATTTTGCAAAATCAGTAAATTAATTTAATTGCAGATTTTATTATAACTGTGATTTAAAACTATCCATTATTTAAGAATTACTTCAAAGACTCTTATAGTTGCTTTTATTTCCAGAAGTTCTTTATTCACATTATTTTAAAATACATAATGTATTTTAACAATTTTAACAATACTCATTGAAATGTGGTGATATTACAATAAATAATATTACATTAATATAATTAATAATAACTCGCAACAGGTAACAATCATTAGAATGTAAGGTTATAAAAAAGCCTGAATTAAGTCGCGTTGAAGAATTGCTACGTGCAGAGGCGAGCAAAGGTCGAGTTTTTTTGTCCGATATTCGATTTCATTTCTTATGATCGGAGCACTGCATCAGTTTATATTATTACCTAATTAGTATACATTTTGCCGGCGCGAAGAGAGCATCGCTAAAATTTTATAATTTTACGAATGCTGTTTCGGCTGTTTGTTTTATTATTTAATCACGTTTGTCCTATGTATTAAACATAGAAGGGAACGAATGTTGTTTAAGGTAAGAAAATACTTTTAAGTGTTTCTTTCAGTATACATAAATAATTCTATATCAATTCTTAATATTGTACTTTGTTTTTATAAACAAGTTGCAGTTTCGACAGCGTTTAAATAATAGTATGTACTTAGTTTGTGATTAATTTCACTTTTAATAAATTAATTGCAGATCAACTAATATTTAAATTCATAAAAATTATCATGGGAGTTTTGTTTATCAAGACAAAATGTTCTATACATAGAATTTTTAAAATTCTTTGGCCATATTTCATACAATATTTTCGATAAATAAATTAGAGCGTTTGTAATTCAGTGAACAACGTACAAAGAGGCTTCGTAGGTTTTATGTAATAGGTTTTAGTATTAAAACACTAATTATACAATTTCTAATGCAATTCACGTATCTTTCTAACGGGTGTCCAACAATTATTGCTGTCCCGGTTGGCGTTGGAATCAAAAACGTAGGTCGATTCTTGCATCTGCCAAATAAATGAACTGACATTTTAATTGTCAAACATAATTTAAATGTGAATTTAAAATGTTGTTAACTTTAATAAGTAATTAGAATATGTTTACCCAAGAACAGAAAGGGTTCTTATCAGATACTTATTTTCGCAACGGCCGTCGATTGGAAACCGGATGTCGAAGATTCTCCATCTATAGCGATTCTTGCGTTTTGTACAACATTTTTATTTCTTACGCTAGGTCTGCCTGCACCCTTTCTGTGTTGCACCGATCCTTTATCGCGAAAGCATTGCACAATAGCTCTCACATCTCTAGAAAACATATTGTTCTCCCATTCTCCATTTTCCAAACAACGGCCGTTGCGGAAATAAGATTCTAATAAAAACCTTTTCTGTTCTTGAGTAAACATTTTCGAATTACTTATTAAAGTTAACAACACTCTAAATGCACATTTAAGTTATGTATCTAATTCTACTGGGTGCAGGGCGTCCATGTGCAGGACTTTGATATATGTGTTCAATGTATCTCTTCTCTTGAACCAAACTTCGCTTCTTGAGTAAGCCACGTCCTATCTGCTACTTTCTTGGTGTTTTTAGTTGATGTAGAGTTCGATTTTATTGGGATTTTGAGTGATAGCTTTTGTTTTGAGGCACTTTTCACTGAAAATAAAGTTTAAAGTGGTATAAAACAATAAAAGGGTTTTCTTTATTTTTAATATCGAAATATACCACGAAGTGAATACCTTTAACATCCAAATTTTAGTTTTAATTAGTTTTAAGTATTTTATTGGAAAGACTAAGTTTTATAGTATTTTTTTTTAAATAGGTTTATTTATTGCGAAAAAAAAAAGAAATTACAAATATATATGTAATGATTCTTTTTGCTCCTTCTTGTTTTCTTCCCCCTGTCTTCACCTTGGGATTTGCGGGCGTTGTTCCCATCCCAGGCTAATGGTATCGTAGTTTGCAAAAATTAATAATTTTATTTCTAATATATAGGTCCTTCCATATTTTTTTATTGTTTCTATTCTCAGTTAATTTTTATCTAAAACATTGTACATTTCTTTCATCTGGAGTAGAGCTTATCATAAGTGTTTAGAATGACAAAATGAATGGTATATGTCGAACTAAGTATCATAGATAATTTGTTTATATCCCATAGCGTGGATTATTTTTCTCTGTATAATTAAGTAAAACAAAAAAATCTTTAAAATTAATGATTTTGGAATTAAAAACTTTCATAATTTATTAGTAATTTAAAATTATATATATATATATATATATATATATATATATATATACAACATCTTTATTAACAGACAAACTTACAATAACAATAAATATAATACATATATGATAGATGATGTTTGTGGGTTAGTCCGTTAAATGGCTATCGACCAGCGGTCTTTCAGCCCGGATTTGTCAGTCTTTATATGTCTCGTCAGTCTGTCTCTGTTGGTGGTGATGATGATGGATGGTGTGATTCGATGAATTCGTATGTTGTGAATGAAGGGGTTTTATATTTAGGGATTAGGTCAGGATTTCTGTGCAAGCAGTAAAGAGAAAGGATGTGTTGGTTAAAGGAGTTTTTGGAAAATTTTTCGCTAAGTTATAGAAGGCGTTCGTTGATGGGAATAACAGAGGTAGTGTCATAAAGGAGTTGGTTAGAAGGATTATGTAAAGGATTGCTAGGATGGCGGATTTTGGTTAAAGCTCTTAGGGAGGATCGCTCGCTAACTTGGATATTATGGATAGTGGGATTGCAGGAGTTTAGGAAAAGAACATTACCATAGTCAAGTAAAGGGCGGCAAATCATTTTGTAAATTTTAACGGCTGTTTTTGTGGATATTCCGTTGTTTTTGTATGTTAAATTCCTAAATAATTTGGCCCTTGTGATGATTTTAGCCTTATTTGAAGCTGTGTGGCTTTTGAAATTTACTTTTTGATCTATGGTAATGCCTAGGTATTTTATGGACGTAGAAGGAGAAACAATTGTGTGGGAAATTTAAAATTATTTATTTTTAAAAATAGTATTTAATATCAGTAACAAAGAAAACAGTTATTTTTCTAATATTTTGGTTATTAACTTTACTATAATTTAAATATAAATTATATCTGAATATTGATATTTAAATAATCTACTAACGTCAACTCCGCAAATTAAACAGAAATATTCTTTATTTTATAAATTAGTGGCGATTTATTCTGAACCTAACAAAATTATTTGAATCACCGAGAGGAATAATTTTCAACTAGTTTAATTCCAAATTTAATAAACAAAAAAAAACATAATGAAAACAACATGAATGATTAATATTGATTCGCCACTTAGACCACCAGGCTTGGATGGAGTCGCAGCAGGATTAGAGGCATTGTTGAGTGATTTGAAGGAGGGTGAATGGGAAACAAGAACGGTGTCATTGGCGAGAAGTAAGGAATGTTGCGAAGAATTGAAATATGTGGGATTACTAATGTCGTGCCAAAATATATTTTGTAGGGTAGGCTGTAAGAGAGAACCTTGAGGGATGTCTTTTAAGGAATGGGATAGCGTTTGTCCAATTTTTACTTGATAGGATCTATTGGAAACGAAATTGTGTGTAAGGATAATTAAATAATGAGGGTTTTTTGTAGAAAACATTTATATAGGAGTCTAATATGCCAAATCGATTATATAAAAAGATTTTTGACCTTCGAGGTGTTTAATGGACGTAAGGATAGAGAGAAGTAGCATTGTTGAGGTTTTTAAAGGAAAACAAACTGGTTATAAGGAATGCATTCCTTTAAAGTGGGTGGTAACTTTAAATAAGATAAAATAAACTTTGTTTATACCATATTTATCTTATTTAAAGAAACTTTACATATTATATTAAATTTGATAAATTCGGTACTTTACAGCATTAATTACGAGTAAATTTAGGATACTACATTACTGCACTTTCTGAAATTTTCTTAAACACAACGCTTATATTAATATCATGAATTTTACATCATCTGCATGTGTTGAAAAAACTTGTAATTGCATTAAAAAATATAGTAAATACAAGGCACAAATTAATTGTCTCTGTATCTTTAAGAAATTTAGTGACGTATATAAGGATGTCTATTTAATAATTAATTCAACTTATAAAGGTTATTATGAAATATAAAGTAAAAAAATTAGGAAGTAAGAAATTAATTAACAGTCATTACATATTTACAAATTAATTGTTTGGGTCAATAATTTCAATTAAGATTACAAATTAATAATGGCTAGATAATAAATTTAGTAAAAAAACATTTTAATACAAGAGAGGAAAATTCACTTTACAGAAAGTTGAATTTTTCTGTTCGTAGATCAGATTTGTTTGTTTAATGATTATCGATTTGTTTAATTAAAGTTTCCATTTTATAAGCATATTTTTTCATTTATAGATCTTTATTTGGTTTTTATATCATATCTAATTTATGCAATATACCTCTCTCGAATACAGTTTCTTACTTCTGAATCCGCGGCTGTGTTATTTTTATATTGTTGATTTAATAATACATCTTATTTCAGGTTCTTAGGTATTAATAATTCTAAAAATTATTTTTATATTCTACAGTTGTCTTTTTATTTGGTTTATAAATTTTGTTGAATATTTCTAGTCATTAAAAAATGAT
>OZ018397.1:34389891-34442343 GCA_963969525.1 Ontholestes murinus
ATTCAGCCTTCTTGGTATTTACGATAAGTCTATTTGCTTTAAACCAAGCTTTTTCTTATGAAATACTCTCAGGAACACACGAGCCATCAATTCAAATATTTTGGACATTTGTCGTATCATCCGCAAACATATACATTTTAGCTGTTTCATTACATTTTAAGACGTTAATATATATAAGATGTACAGAGGTCCCATAATTGACCCCTGCGGAACCCCATGTAATGTAAACTATTTTTTTCAAAAACCCTTGATATTATGGGTTTGATAGAGGTTCCCCTGTAGTTATGCTCAACATTTTTATGCCCCGTTTTTTTATGAACTGACAGGACTTACGATATCTTACATTGATAGGGGAAGTAGCCCCTCTCAATACATACATTAATTATATGGGTAAGTACCTCGATCATCACTGTATACTTTTAAGACCATTAAATTTATATCATAATAATCCCTCGATATTGAGTTCTTAAAAGATGTTAATATATTTTTACTTCATGAGTGTCTGTTGGCGTCATAAATAATTCACATAATTTTTTTTTCGGGTAATATATGGAAAAATAATAATTTTTGATTGATCTTCGCATGTTGTCATTTTTTTCGAAAATTTCAAATGGCACCCTCCTAAAAAAATAGGGCGTTGTACAGCAAAAACTCTAAATTTTTCATTGGTACAAAAAAATACACATTGCATAACAAAATTTCGGAGAAAAAAGGAATTTCGTCGCAAATGTCGGGAAACGTTTTCCGTTCCCAAGTGTGCCATGAGAAAACAAAAACACAAATACGGTCAACATAATAGTATGTACCTATTTATTCAACATGATATGAAAAATGCAGATAAAGAAAATTTAACAACTTAAACTACATGTTCGAAATGACGACCTTCCTGCTGGAGGCATAACCGCAACTTCGACTCACAGGCTCTAGACACTGCCCTGAGGACTTCTGGTGATATACCGCGGAAAGGCGCGCGGATTCTCTCCCTCATATCCTCGACAGTATTTGGTACCGTCCTGTAAACCTCGTCTTTGATATGGCCCTAAAGGAAGAAGTTAAGGGAAGTGAGGTGTGGTGATCTTGGCGGCCACCTCACAGGACCCCCACGACCAATCCAGGAGTCCGGAAACGTTTCATCGAGAAATTCCCGAACGACACGGTTATTATGTGCAGGAGCCCCATCGCGTTGGAGAACTATCTGTCATAGAGCGGCTAGAGGGACATAACTGTTAGCTGTCGTTACATGTCTAAAATTATATTTAGCACATGTAACGACAGCTAACAGTTATATCATTCAATGCCTGGCGGTGCTTTAGTACGGGGAGTAGTTGTTTTAACTGTTAGCTGGAGTTTTTACATTATTATGTAAAACATTAGTGCAGAAGCTCATAGAGATTTATTTCTCTCATTATTAATTATCATTAACACTGCACTAAAAATTTCAATACTTAATTTGTATATTTAAATGCCAAGAGCGGGCCTTTTTTGTCTGCGGTGATATCGTTTTTTAAACGGGCCTCGAAAATCGAACATCGGCAATGTTTCAATTCTAAATGGAATTGATTCATTCTCGTGGCGACCTTCCAACAGGAAGGATGCACGTAATTATGACATAGCTGCACTGATGAGCTGTGATACAGCGAAACACGTGTCTGCAGATAGTCATTACATAACACTTTTCGAGACTCGGTTAAAAAACGATAACACCACAAAATTGTTACATAGTGCTAAATATAATTTTAGACATGTAACGACAGCTAACAGTTATATCATTCAATGCCTGGCGGTGCTTTAGTACGGGGAGTAGTTGTTTTAACTGTTAGCTGGAGTTTTTACATTATTATGTAAAACATTAGTGCAGAAGCTCATAGAGATTTATTTCTCTCATTATTAATTATCATTAACACTGCACTAAAAATTTCAATACTTAATTTGTATAACACTAATTATGTTGATATTTTGTTTACCAGTGATACCAATACTTTGGAAGTCTAAGATTATACTCATGTATGTAGATTTAGGTGATAATTCACCTAATAAATCAGTCGCCTTAATCTGTATATATCGCTTTTCCAAAGTTTTACTAAAACAAAATAATAAGCATGATAAAAGTCTGGTTTAAGTATAAATACTCCATTCCCTTAAATTTTTAGGTACATTCAGAAGAGCCTCAAGTTGTACAATCAGTTTTTTTAATAATGTGTTTCACTTCCTAAGTAAATAAAGCTTCATAGATTGCATTAATACCTAAAGGATGTAAATAATAAAAATATGTTTATCGACCAAGCTACCTTAAGCTATTGTTATGCTGGCCAACACTCTCCAGACTTTATGATGGTAAATTTACTCGAAAATATGTATCAGCAGCATTTTCCGTTAGTCCGAGAAGTTATCAGAATAAATGTTATTCTTTCCTCCTATTTATATCCAGTTCTATATTTACAGTTAAGACTATATATTTAAT
This sequence comes from Ontholestes murinus, assembly GCA_963969525.1. Taxonomy (NCBI): domain Eukaryota; kingdom Metazoa; phylum Arthropoda; class Insecta; order Coleoptera; family Staphylinidae; genus Ontholestes; species Ontholestes murinus. The sequence continues at coordinate 34,392,353 of OZ018397.1, forward strand.
TTGTTACCAAAAGTTTCTCCAAAACCCAATACTTTAATATTATATTATCTTATTTTTAATAAATATTATGGTGGCAACCGTTAGTACGTGGTAACTCATTTGAGTGGCAAAACAAGACACTTTTTTCATGTTTAATATCACAATTTATTATGTAAACTGTAGAAGAAAACATTGAAATGTGTCTTATTTTTCCATATCGTCTTATGTATTATCAGGTGCAGTCTATTTTATATTTCGAGTGTTGTGCTTTGCAAAAGGCTTTTTAAGCATGTAGTTATTTGTTATTTTACTATAGCTGCAAGGCTTTTCTTGGTTTTTGAAAAAAGATTCCTATCGTTATTTTTTAATTTTTTTTTTTAATAGCTAATGTCTTAATCCAACTGTGCACTGACAATCGTAGAGTTCTTGTTTATATTCAAATGTAGGATGAAATAAAACACGATTTTCTATGTTTTTTACCACGGTATATTAATGATTTTACATTAATGAATTATATTCGACTATAGTTTTGACTCTTTTAAGTCATTATCAAGTGAAAATCGTGTTTTATTTCATGTTAATTTTGAAAATGAGATACTACATAGTAACGGTCACCACCATCCTGTTTCTTGTTTATATTTTCTACTTCTAAACATTCTTACTAATGCTTCCATAGGTAAGGGTAACATCAATTACCTCTTGTTTCCCTAATATAACATATGTTGATGCACTGTTTTTATTATGCTCAAAATGAATTATAACGGGTATTAAGTTTATTGTATTGTTATTTATATTACCACATAATAGATAGTGAGTATGACCATTGAATTCTATAGCAAATATGATGTTAATGGTTAAATATTCAATCTGGCTACAAACGTTAGTTTCTTATAAAGAAGATAGATTACAGAGATTAGAAAGGAAATCGATTACAAAAAAAACTTTGCTGCAGTTTTCTCTTTCAAAATAGGTCAATGTAATATTAAATTTCAAGAAACCATTAACGAATCTAAGATTTTTAACAATTTAGTTATTCATTTTAATAATCTTGACGAAATTCAAAAACCTAACTTTGTTGATAATTACATGCAATTTTACGATTTAAAATTTAAGACTAAGCAATAAACAAATTTTATATAGTCCTCATTATATCATAGTTATTAAAACAAAGTACCTTCATCAAAGTTGCTTATTTACTTACACAAGAAAGAAATTTAATTTTTGTAATTAATAAATATAATAATTGAAAGCTATATGTAATAATCTAAACCAAGAATTTCTATTATAAAATTGTTTAAGCTCTGGTAGTTAAGGAACGAACGAATTGATAAATGATAAGGAAGAATGTGGGTTTGAGTGGAAGAACATTGGTCAACAGTGAACTCCGCCCGTGACTCCTATGTCCTAAATTATTTGTTTATTTTTTATTAAATGTATGTATACCATATAAAATTTTATGTAATAAATATAATATAAATATGATAATAAAGCAAAGATAATAATCATTTAATGCACACAGTTTTAATAAATTTTCTCACAGAACAAATCGTTTAAATAGTACGAAAAACACTTTCATTTTTGATCAAACTAATTCAATAATGTACGTATTATATTACAATAATTACTTACAATATTTAATTTTAATAAAAAAACTCATTATCGAACTATAAATGTTGATATACAAATAACGGGCTGCTTCATTTTAATTCATAAATTTAAAACAAAAGCAGCTGTAGCGTCGGCTTTACTCCTAGGAAGTTAAAAACTTTCCATTATTACGGTTAGTAACTTATCTTCTTAAAGTGGCATCAGGGACATCACGAGAGTAAGTTTGGGGTAAGATTACATTTCGCGGAGTCAGCTTTCTATGTAGAATATAATCCATATTTGCATACGATCCGATTTGCATTATTATATTCCGCATACCCTTACAAATGGGGCTTTACGTACTTTTACTGCCTATCCTGGCCCATAATAATAATAATAATGTCTTATTTTATCACCTAATTTGGTATTCGGGTGGCTCTACGTTTTGTACAATTATTAATATATGGTTTAGTCGACTGTTACTTATTGATTTATAAGGTTATATTAATGTGTTGACTAGTTTAGGTGAACGAATGTAAACTACTAAATATTTATTCTGAAACTTATAGAAACAAACTGATATTTCGATTTTAATGGCGCATATTTTATATCCAGAATGTATATTTGACAATTCTCGGTTACGATGAGAGCGCTAGTAAAATTTAACAATCGCTTTTATTTCCGTAATAAAATAACATTGTGAAATGGAATATCTTTATTAAAATATAATATCCGCCAACAGTTCTACTATACATATACGTCGGAAATAAATATTAATAAAAGTAACTTAATAGTTCCAATAGATGATTAATATAATCACTTCGCTGAATCGTGAATAAGTTGACAAGTATCCGCAGCTAGGAATAGATAAACCGCGAATTATAGCAATTCATACAACAATAGTGAAACAACCGTGTCAGGAGCTCTTCCATACACAATAGACAGCAGCACTTTCACTTCAAGAGCTACACAGATGATTAGGAAGGAAAGCGAGGCCGCACATAAATAAACTGCCTAAAAAACTGTTAATTAAAAGACTAAAAATACTGTTTCATCAATTCGTATATTAATGATACGTGAGTTTCAATTTCAGGTAATTAAATCTTTGTTGTTATGTTTGATCTACTCCAATCCGATATAATCCCCCCTATAGCCACAATGGATAACATTACAATTTCACATTCCCCTTTAATTAACTGATAGTAATGGATATACAATTTTTATATGGTAATATTAACGGAAAAAAACACAATAGCCATCTAGTAAATAACTATCTATTAAAAGATAATATTCATGTCAATGCTAGTCGAAAAAAATTGAAAATCACCTCCAAGTTGGAATTCCTTTCTCATATCAGAATCTATACGTTCCTAAAATTTAAAGGGATGATTCTTTGTCATAAGGCCTAAGCTCTGACTATTGTAAGGCTAAGAATTGTAATATTGAAAAAGTCTCAATTCATCCAACATAACCCTTCAATCAATCTCATAACTATTAAGAATGTTTATGATGTCTTAGCAAGATCAATTCAGAATCACCCGCATATAAATATCCACTTCCTTCAAAACCTTAAATTAACTAACAAAACTGGCATTATAAAATGATTCAATAAAATTAATAAAGACATCTGCGATTAATATTAGAATATTAAAAAAAAACTACATGGCTCTGGTCATTGAGTATTGGACAATGTAAAATACTGTCCAAACCTAAATCGACAGAATATATTAAAAACATAATTGATCTGACACCAACGTTGAAGTGAAAAATAAATACAGCATTTCAAATGTATTTACAAAATATTTTAACAGTATTTTCGATAAATCCTTTGTCTATAATATTAACTAATGGTTCCATTACTACCGTGGGTCCCGTTTCAAGACGCATCATAGGGAATTCCCAGGTAAAATTTTCAATTTCAATGTGTATCCCTATTATTGAACGAAAATGATCAGAATAAAATTAGAACGATTCCTTTACCTACTAAAGTTATTTTGGAGGTTTTATTTTTGTTTCATCTTTAGTTTTAATCGCAATATAGCTTAAAAAGTGTGAAAAAATATTTGATAATGAAATCCTCAAAATAGTGGTTGGTGTGAAAAGTCAGTAATTGTCATCTGAATTGATACGGGACACACGGTATACATCACCGAAGAGCTGACAGCTATACCTTATTTTTTTAAACAAATCGAACAACAATATGTCAACTAAAACATAACAATTGTAGGTGATTTCAATATACCAATTTACGACGTCTGAGACCTAAATTTAATATGGGTCTCGATTTGATTCCAGAACTTATTGTGCGTGTTTGTTCCGAAGTACTGTACGAACCACTTACGTACATATTCAAATTAATTTTGCATAATGGCATGTACCCAAAAATATGGAAGAAAATTTGTATTTGTCCAATTAAAAAGTCTGGTGATTCAAGAAAAATGGAAAATTATCGTCTTGATATTGGATATTTTACGTTGCTTTTCGAAAGTATTCGAATCTGTATTATGTGAGTGTGACTGAAAAAATGACTATTCAATAACACGAAGATCCACTACTACACACTTAACATAACACAGTTAGTATCAGAACCGTGATTATACTTTTTAATTGTCGCGTTTACGATTTTGAAAAAATTCAAATATATTTAATATTTTAATATCGTATTTAAACATTCGTCAATTACTAGTAGATATTAATGGCATACGATCAAAATATTATACATCAGCAAGTGTGGTGCCCCAGGAATCTAATTTAGCTTAAAATACCAGTTACTATTGTGTGCAAACGATTTAAAAATTTATAACATAATAGATTCTAATATTGGCTGCTCAAAACTTCAAAATGACATTAATACTATTAGTAAAAGGTGTCATTAAATATACTTAAATGTAATGGACTTTTGTTTTCCCGAAAAGTACACAGATAAAGGATTTATGCGTAATTGTCGCCAGTGACTTAACTTTCGGTATACATTTAAACTAAAAACAAAAATACAATTCATTAGTGCAGACATTTACTTTCTAAAAATGTGTTTAACAAAACAAGTTTTTCCTAAGTTTATCCAAGTAAAAACATGCAAACACAATAAAGATTTATCAAAATAACTGTTAAAGTGGAAACAAAGTTGGTTGAAATTCGAAATAGGAGAGTTACATTCGAAACGAGATTACTTACAACTTCTCGCATACGAACTACACTTAAAACTGGCAAAAAATGTATCACCAATAACCTGGGATGAATCACAGAGGAAAATGCATACAGTGATAAACGCTAAACTAGGAAGAAAATCATACACACTCAGAAAAAAAGCTAGAAGCATTGCAAAAAGAACAACACCTGACAGAAAACAACATTACACAACCAACCCAGATACTAGTGCATAACAGATCCAAGGCAACCTTCAATAACGAAGAAATAGAGCTTTTAAATAAAGGCTTTAAACACTCAATTTCCACACCATACACACCCATAGAATCCATCATCAACGACGTAGAAAATGCAGCATGTTACTTAGGACCCGAAGAAGCCACGGCTTTCCGGATAGCAGCCAAAGAATCATCAGGAAACCGAAAAGGATGATCAAGAAAGAAAACACCGATTTCAAAACAATCAAATCGCTGAAACAAAAAGATGTTTTGTACCTGAAATCAGACAAAGGGAACGTCGTCGTTGTCATCAACAAAGAGGATTACCATACTAGCGTCAAAAGGATGTTGGATACCGGACCATATCAAGAACAAATTAAAACCCACTAACTTCAAATATAAGTAAGATTAATTCCATACTAAAACCCACAAGTTTAATCGATAAAAAACTAATATACAGATTGAAATTAAAAAACCCATCACCGAAATTGTACTGCCTCCCAAAAATTCATAAACCGGGAAATAAATGGAGACCTATTGTATCAAATATAAATTCACCAACATATAATATCGCAAAATGGCTAGTAGATCAATTCCAATCATTAAACATTAAAAACAATTTTTCAATACAAAATTCCGTTGAGTTAACTTCAAAATTACAAAAAACCATAATTGAACCAGATGAATTATTAGTTTCTTTTGACGTAGAAGCTCTGTTTCCCAGCATTCCGATAGAAGAAACAATTAATATATTAAAAAACCTATTATTAGAAAATTCAATACCAACAGAAAATATTAAACAATATATTGAGTTAACGAGGATAGTAATGGAATGCAACACGTTTGAATTCGACAATAGATTCTACAAACAAACATTCGGAACAGCCATGGGTAATCCACTCTCACCTTTCTTAGCTAATATTTTTCTTAACCACCTAGAAAATAAAGCCAAAAACACAATACCTGGCTTTCCGAGAGTTTGGTTCAGATACGTTGATGACGTAGTGACAATCATCAATAAGAACACTGACATAGAAAGCTTGTTGTCGAGTCTAAACGGTTTGTACCCCAGCATCTCATTCACTCACGAAATGGAAAATAACAATCAACTTCCCTTTTTAGACTTACAAATAATTAAAAATAAAAATAACAAAAAACTAGAATTCAACATATACCGAAAACCAACACACACATTCAACTACATTCACGCATCATCAACATCACCCATTAAACACAAGCTAGCAGCATTCAACAGTATGATTTATAGAGCGATAAACTTGCCATTATCAAATGAAAACAGGACAAAAGAATTAACATTCATAAAAAAACATTGTACAATCACTAGGTCACAATAGAGATACAATAAATAAACTCATCAATAGACACAAAATTAATCACAAAATTAAACAAAGCACAAAACTCAATACGTCAAAAGAAACCAATAACAGAAAATATGCGAAATTTATATACAATCCAACCATTTGCCACAAAATAAATAAAATATTCAATAAATTTAACCTAACAGCCGCGTATTACAGTGAAACAAAATTAAAATATTATTTGAATAACACCTTTACCAAAATCAATGATCTACAAAAATCTGGCATATATTCAATTAATTGTAATAATTGTAACAAATTATACGTTGGTCAAACCCAAAGAAATTTAATTAAGAGATTTAAAGAACACAATTATCATCTAAAAAATCAAAATCCAGACAAATCAGCAATAGCTTTCCATAATTTCCAAACCGGACATCAATTCTCACTTCATAATATAAAATTATTAAAACAATCAAATAATTCCAGATTAAATATGTTAGAAGCAATAGAAATGTATAAATGTAAAGACAGATTATTAAATTTCGATTTAAGTCCACTAGAAAAATCCATGTGTAAAAACTATTTTTTCGGCATACATTTTAAGTAAATTAACTTATTGTTCAGTTGTATGTATTCCTATGTATGCTAAGTATGTAAGTTTGCTTGAAAGTTCTCAGAAACGATTCCTTCTATACTTATGTAAAATCTAACATTAACGCTATGACATATCTTATAATGATTTGTTAATCGAATTTAACGTTCTATCTGTACAAGGCAATACATATATTTCTCTGCCATCTTTATAATCTCTTTCATTACTCCATCGACACTATAATTTTGAACCCGTTTAATTTTAAGTGCCCAAGTTGACATCATGAAATAGCAGAACTTTTATTTATCCCATTCCAAATAAACTATTGTTTAAATTCTCCAGTTTACCGCTTATCATGGTTATACAATGAGTATCAGTTTGCAGCTGATTACTTTCAACCTTCGTTTAAATGTTTCTGTAAAGAATTACGACTTTTGCTCACTATTGTTATATTCTTATATTGTATTAATATTGCTCATGATATGTTTTCTTCTTCTAATTAATGGTTCTAACTATTTGTAGCTAGATCATGATATTTTTTGTAATACTCTCTATAATTTATCTTATGTATTGGCCCTGTAAGAGGAGGCAGTGTGTTGGGTCTAAATATATAAATAAAAACTTTGCTGCTGTTGAACAGAAGGCAGTGAGCACCCTCAATAAACTTTGACACCCTAATGATTCTCTCCATAATCCATCAAATACACTCCTTTACGAATCCACAATTATTATCCCTATAAATGATTGTCTACATTACTTATATATTTTTAACATCACCCTGAAACTGAAATCTACAGAATCCTTATTTGAGAAAATAGGAGCTTCTAGAAGCAATTAACTTGTCTGAGTGCATTATGGATAGAAAAACTAACCGAACAATGAAGAATTTACAGATGTTAACATTTATTGTAATAATTAAAATATATATGTATCTCATTATGTACAAAGAATCTATAAATGAAGTGTCAGTTCAAGATAAAATAATTTATTATTGTTCGCTGTCTACAACAACCAGGCCGGTTTCGATCTATTTTGGATTGATGATGACATTTTTATCTTTGATAAATTAAGGCTAAAATAAATAAATTATCAATTTTACATGATAATGAACTCTAAAATTCCAAACGTATCATCACATATATATTGTTTCAAATTTTAGTATTAAAAACAAAGGTTGAAGTTGGTCACTAATTATAATATATTACGCAATTGTATCAAATATAAAAAAATATCTACAAATTGTATAATTAAATAAATAAGTCACTTACGTCTGTATCTCAGCAGATATCCTCCTTTAATTTGTTTATTTAATATATCTGAAACAAAAAAATATACATTAAACTTTATACTCATTTAAAATGTACAAAAATATTAAATAAATTATTATTTATAAAAGATAATATGTAATCTAATAATATTAATATTATAAAAGATAATATGTAAACTAATAATATTATTTATAAACAACATAATGTTTGTAATTTATTAGCCACAAATTTTATTTCCAACTATTTTAACTTTTTTGAAAAAGAAAGTAGAGAAAATTTATATGTATTGAATATATTTTATTTCGTATTTTTAAATCTTCAACACAAAATATAATAGTATGTTTTGGAATATAGCTGGGATTAAGTCTAAATGCAACGGCAGTGTGCTTTTGTGTGTGTGTTTGAAATTAAATAATAAAATTACATACACGTAATTTTTTCATTACACAGTATAACGTCATTATGCCTGGACTACGATATTTTCTTCTACAGCTTTCGGAATAATTTAAATTTAATATAATTCTTAATGGTTTGCAAAATGGCGCATTAAAATCAATCCCCACAAATCATCGCACCAATAATTCACCCCATAAAGTCTTTATTTCCCAAACTATGATCCCTCCTTCAGTTTCCGTTAAATACCTAGGCATAACCATAGATCAAAAAATCAATTTCAAAAAACATACTGCTGTAATAAAAAATAAAATAACTTCTAGGGCAAAATGCTTTAGGAGCTTAACCTATAAGAACAATGGAATTAATACTAGCACAGCTGTTAGAATTTATAAAATGATATGCCGCCCACTACTCGACTATGGTTGTGCCCTCTATACCAATTCCAACAATCCAACATCCCGTAATATTGAAGTTAGCGAGCGAGCATCCCTCCGTACCCTAACCAAACTCCGACATCCTCTTAATCCTTTACACAATCTATCTAACCAGCTCCTCTATGATACCACTTTAGTTATCCCTATCCTAGAACGCCTTCGATTCCTATCAGAAATATTCTCCAAAAATCCTTTCAACTTCCATATCTTATCCCAATATTGTCTTCCCAGAAACCCTAATATTAACCCTAAATTTAAATATCCCAATTCAACTATATTTGATTTCATTTCATCATTTCATCCTTTTACTCAATAACGACTGACGCCATATGACTGGACAGCACAAGGCAGAAAGACCTCTGGTCGATAGCCTTTTGACAAATTAATACATTAACACCTCATTCATTATTCATTATTCACTATTCCAATGTAAATATGTACAAAATTTGTCAATAAATATATGTTACTACTATAATTCTTAATAGTCTCTTTTGTTTTAAAAATATATTATTCGCACGACTTGCTGATCCATAAAGAATTATACCGTATTGAATTAGGCTTTCGAAATTCGACCGGTATCTTGTTATTAAAGTATAAGTATCTAAAGCCTGCTTTAAAATTCTAAAAGTGTTACATATTGTATTTAATTTTAATAAACTACAATGAATTATCATTCCCAAAAATTTTGTTTTGCATTGAACTTGTAAGACATTATTGTTTACTATTTGCTGATCAATTATATTCTCATAGGTTTTGTTCTTTGTGTTTTTATTATTCATAAGGAGTTTATTTATAATCATCAAATCTTCCGTATAATTTAATATTTCTTTCGTCCTGTAAGTTATTTCATCATTACTAGAACCTGATATTAGAAGGGCGGTGTCATTAGCGTATGTAGTGATATGGTGATGTGAATATTTTGATTTCTGGCAGTTATATGAAAATCATTTACATAAATAACAAATAATATAGGCCCCAGAATACTACCCTCTAGCACACTATAGTAATTGTTTTTTCATTAGAAACGTTACTATTAATTTTTGTTTTATGTTTTCTGTTTGATAAGTACGAGTCTAGTAGAGTTTGTCCGATACCTCTAACACCATAAAAGTGAAGTTTTTCTAGCAACATGTCATGATTTACTGTATCGAATGCCTTGGCTAAGTCTAAAAAAATATCCATGAGGATCTTTGACTCCTCCAATGCTTTTGTAATTTCTGATAAATAATCAAATATAGCAGTATTTGTTGATTAGCCTGCAATATACCCATTTTGTGCAAAATCAAAGAGATTATTTGTTGAGAAATAATCTATTAAGCGTTTAGCTATACAGTTTTCAATTATTTTGGTAAACACAGATAATTAATCTATAATTACCAAATATATCTGGGTCTCATTTTCTATAAATAGGCGTAATAATACCCTCTTTTAGACAATTTGGAAATATTCAATTTTCCAAGCTAATGTTGATTAAATATATAATTGGTTCAATTAGGCTAATAATTACACTTTTGACTAATTTTAATGGAATATTATCAAAACAGTAAGATGCATTAATTTTTATTGCTTGTAGTTTGTCTATTTATGCTGCAATTAAATGGACGATATGGAATTTTCTCAGTTTAGCTTTAATAGACTAAACTGTTAAAATAGTTGTTTATATCATGTTGTTTATTTATAAGATTATTTTCTATTTCTGGTTGTTTTTTAGATTAACCCAACAAGATATTGATAACCGTCCATGCTGTTTTATTTTTGTTGTCACTCCGCATAATTTGTTGTGATATTTAATCTCTTACCTGTTGGCGCAGTATTGCATCATATTCTCTCTTTAGCAAGAAGTATAATGATTTTGCACCAGAGATATAATTCCTAACTACTAATAAATAATTGAATTTTTTTTTATATCCGTAATACACACATTATCACCATATTTTATTTTTCTATGTTTAGATGACATTCAAACTTTAGGATATGTTGTATTCAAAGCCTGATTAAGTTAACAAATTTGTCTATATTTTCGAATTTCTATATTCTCGTATTTTACTCCATTATATCATATGCCTGATGAAGCCACTGTGTAGCGAAACAATTGTCGCAGTGCATCGACATTAAATTGTGTAAATTCTCAAAACCCAAGTGTTTTATTTATCACCTCCATATTCTCATGTTTGCTAAGTTAGCTAATGGTGCTAAACGTAGACAATTTTTGCGCGAGATAATATCCGATCATGTGTTTCAAAAACACATGTCTCAAAATTGCTGCTCATATATCGTAATTTTATTATCAATACTTGTACTTGAAATGAAGAAAGGAGATATATTATAGATCCGACAAAGGAAAAAGGTTAGTGATTGAGGGGGATTTTAAGGCAAGATTCCGGGAAGCGGGGATTGGGATTAGCGATGACGGTACAATGATTGAGAGAAGAATTCATAAGTAGAAAAACATAGAGAATAGGAAGGTGAACGAAGAGGAATGGGAAATATTAACTGGATGTACAGAGGGAGATTAGGTAGATAACGAAATCAGAGAAAATGTGTACTTGGCACGTTGAGGAATGTCGACATGCTAAGAGAGAAGTGATGAAGTCAATTAGGGAATGCATACGAAGCGGATTAGCCGAGAAGCATGTAACGGTAGCAAGAAATAAATATAATACAATATTATATGCGAAGAGAAAGATACAGGCTCTGGAACAAACAAGTAAAGTATCAAGAAAATAGAGAAGTCAAGCCGAAATGTGAAACATTTTTAAAAAATATGTAGTGTACACAACGAACTTCCATTCAGGATAGAACACGAAATATTAAGAGGAGTGATTGAAGATTATTCTATTTGCTCTATTATTATAGGCTATTAATATTAATATTAGCTGTCATCGTCATAAAAGACAACCAAGGGAATTAAAGATAATATGTAAACGCTATTATTTGATGTTGAAAATAGTGTAAATATGTACTCATTAATGCCTTATAAATACATTAATATTTTTGTTTATCAAAATGCATTAGATTTTGCTAGTTTTGCATGTTTTAATATTATTACACTACAAACATAGAAGCCTTGTTGATTATACAAAAATACACAACTTATTTTAGAATACAGGTTCATTGTCAAACCATACACAAAGAAAAGTTACAAAGTCTAACATTGAATTTTTATATTGTTTTATATTATTATTTTATTATATAAAACACTGCATTTTGATTTCAATTTATTCCGAAGGATTTATAAAAATTGTGAAATATAATCATTTAATTACTACTTTATATGCTTAGTTGTAATTATTTTATTACTCAAGTGAAATAAAATATTTTGGTAATATTTGCTGCGTGAACACACATTAATTTCTCATTTAATTTACAAACATAAATATATATGCTCACGTGATATCGTTTTCTAAAATATTATTTATAAACAACATAATGTTTGTAATTTATTAACCACAGACGTATTTGCAACTATTTTTTTAACTTTTTTGAAAAAGAAAGCAGAGAAAATTTATATCTATTGAATATATTTTACTTCGTATTTTTAATAAAGGTAATGCTTGTTATGCTACATTCTTGATGGAACCGGATATATAAGTTTGGTGAAGAAAAACGCTTGTTATGTTCCATATTTTTATTTACAGTTTCCTGACACGTGTTTCGAACTTTGCAGTTCATTATCAAAGGTAATACTGTATTACCTTTGATAATGAATAAATTTTAAGAATTTCGTGTTTGGAGAGTTTTAAAATGAGGAGGGAGCACGTTAAAAATCCAATGCCGTGGAATCTAACCCCTATTTTTAACTTAGTCAATCTTGCCGATTTCGGATAAATATTAGACTTCTGTCTATTCTGTCTATAGTGAAATGGTTGTGTTTGTAGCAGACACTTTGATAATGACCTTTATGTTTTCTTTTTAATATAAAAGAAAATCCAGGATATATAGGCACAATGTTATTAGTATCTGTCTATATGTCTTTAACTCTTTATTATAGGAGTGAATAATGAAGAATAAGCTTTCTATGAGAAGACATTCTTTTTAACAATGTTTCTGATTACATTAAATTTTGAATAAATAAATAGGTTAGCGTTATTGCTATCATATAATGTGTTATATGATAGAAATAACACTAACGTATTTTTTCTTGTATTGATTACATAAAATCATAATTAATACGAGTAATATGGCAAACATTAGGCTAAAATTAAAACTAACAAAGAAGAAAATAGGCCACAAAGGAATTGGTAAAATTCACCAATCCACAAATTTGCTAGTCTAAAGCGAGCTAAACAATGTTCTAAAAAATATTAAACTAGAAACGCCGACGAATGATGAAAGTATAGAAGCAACCATGACATCAATAAAGAAAGTAGTTAATACATCGACTGAGAAAATATTTACAAGCAAAGAGAAAGATGAAAATACAAATATCGATGACCAAAAACATTCTAAAACTTATGGAAAGAAGAAAGCTCGAAAAACGGAAATCAACGGATGGTTATAAGCGCATAAATATGATAATTCTGAAGGAGATAAGAAGAACAACAGAAAACTGTATGCAAGAATAGTGTATCAAAATTAAGAGCTTACAGCAGCAACACGACATCTTTAATACAGACACAAAATTGAAGAAAAAACAGGTTCGCAGAGAAGATCTTAAAATGTAGTCGAACAAAACCAATAGGGATATTTCATGCTTCAACCAGAAGAGAGCTTGACAATATGGAAAAGCTATGTTCAATAATTATTTTACGAAAATAGACATAAATTGGAACAACGGAATCGAGCAACCAAAAATCAACTTCTAAGCATTCTAAAAAGAAAAGTCGAATATGCCATCAGAAGAACATAATCTGGAAAGGCCTATCAAACAAATGACATTGCAGCAGAATTCTTAAAATTGGTTAATGGAGAAAACATAGATAAACTAGTATCTCTTTAACTTAATATGTGAAAAAGCCACATTTGCCGCAGAATGGTTAAAATCCATTTTGTACCGATACCTAAGAATCCAAATAGAAAAAAGTGCGACGAGTTCAAACATATCAGCATAATGTACCATACATTAAAAATATGTCTGAGGGTAATACATACTTGTATCTTCAGAAAATGCGAAGTAAAACAATTTGGTTTTCGGAATGGTTTGGGTACCAGAGATGCATTGACTAGACTAAAATTTCTAACTCAGAACTGCTTTAACCGAAGAAAGGACTTATACTTATGCTTCAGAGACTTTGCCGAAGCATTCGACTCTATAAACCATATTAAACTAATTAAACTGTTACAAGAGATCGGAGTAGATGATCAGGAAGTAACGCTTATAGAATATCTCTATTGGAAACAAACAGTAAAGATAATAAAGATAATTCAACACCTAGAAATAGAGTGTGGCGAATTTAGAATATATAAAGGTGTTAGGAAGGTATTATTTTATACATAATCAGAATACATTTTTCACAGAGCCCTACATCAAGTAACAAGAGGTGTAAAAGTCAATGGAGTATTAGTAAATAATATTCGCTTCGCCGACGACAGAGTATTAATAGCGATCAGTGTAGAGGATCTCCAAAACCCACTAAATAAAGTGAAACCGCTAGATCAATGGGTATTAAAATCAACGTGGAAAACACAAAGATGATGGCAATAACAAAACACCAACTTTCATCAACAAACCCATTGGAACAAGCTAGAATCTACCAAGGCGCAAAGTCCAAATATTTAGGTTGTTGGTTAAACAAGACCATGTATCCCGATAGAGTACTATAAAAATAAAATCGAGATCTCGAGAGAAGGCTTTATGAAAATGAGAGAACTGTCAACCAATAAAGACCTTCTATTTAGTATGAGATGTCGAATGGCGAAATGTTACATATCGCCCTTGCTGCTATATGGCATGAAAGCCTGAATGTTAATGGCCTTCTCGTTAAACGACAACTATAAACAAGATAAAGGCCTTTGAAATGTGGATGCTGCGTCGTATGTAAACAATATCAAGGATCGAAAACGTATCGAATGAAGAAGTCCCTCGAAGAGTGGGCTTGGAGCTGGAATTCCTACTCAATATCAAAATGTGATAAACAGCTTACCTTGGCCAGGTAATGAGGCACGGACGCTACGAATTACTAGAAAAGACATTCGAAGTAAAAGAATATCGTGGCTTCGGAACATTAGGAAGTCGACAGGGATGGGGTTTGAAGATCTGATGAGAGCAACAACAGACAGGAAATCATATGCTAAAATAGTCGCGAACCTCCGCTAAGAGAGGCACCTACAAAATAAGAAAGTGACATCCAAATACTGAGACCTATTATTCTTTCAGTAACTGTGATATATAATTTGTTTTGGAAGGTTGATACGAATATATTCCTAGAAATTATTCCGAAAATGACGTCTTTGCAGTTAAAATTTGAATTTTGTTTTCTAGAAAATACACTACAGCAATTTTTTATAAGAGATCTCTACTATTTATTTAAATTTTGGTACAAGTTTTTGTTTTTTTTATTGATTGAATTTGTATACATAATAATATAACTAGCTTCAGTTTTTAAATATGGGAAACATTTTTTATTTGCTCTATTATTATTGGCTATTAATATTAATATAAGCTGACATCGTTATAGAAAAAAAAAACTAAAGGTCACGTTAATCATCACTTTAATTATTCTGTATATTGAAGATATGTGCAGGTAATTAAAAATAGAAGCAGGTCTTCATTTTTATGTTGCACTGATTTGTGAAGCCATACCTAAACGAGTGAGGTTGATGAATTATATAGGTATGGCAAAACATCTATATTAAAGAAAACCCTCAATCGAAATGATTATTTCTTGATACCCTACTACATTTCACATTGGAATATTTAATTAAGTTTCCACGCGAATACATTAATAAAATGCACTCCTCTAAAAGGAACAAGCCAAAAAAGTGCTTCGAACGTTCGAAATAAAAATAATAATAAAAAGCTGTTCCTCTTGTAAATAATAACGCTAAAAGCTTGTTTTGCCGTCAGCACAAGAAGCCGCAAAACGTTCGGACCGCGCTTTTTATCGCCATCCGGTTTCCTTTCCCGTTAATTAGGGTTCCCATATGTGAAAATATTGAAAGTGTATATTCACTTAATTAATTTTTTAATTAAATTCGTGCAGTACTATATCCCTTACATCTCTTCTGAACTTTTCAGATATTTAATATATGTAAATAATTGTGCAAAATTAAAAAAGTTGCGATGATAATTACGAAACAATGATAATTAAAGTTGAATTGAACTTTCAGGAACAATTAAGGCAAATAGAAAATATTTTGTTCAACGAATATTAAAAATGATAAAAAAAAATCATTAAAGCTAGATTTGCTGGTTATATTTATTTTTATTAAGAAAATTTGCAATGGTGATTTATTTATTAAGTTAATAATAATAAAACTAAAGACAATAAAATAATATCCATTAATTATCTATGATAACTTATTAGTAATAATCGATTATTCCATTATATGTAAAGAAATAAAAATAATAAGTTATTTATTTATTTAAAATCGTAATCCACGCAAACTAAAATGGAATAATAAATAATTTTGTAAGGATTTAATAATTATATAACATAAATTTATGTGTTTGATGTTAGGGCGATTAATTTGTGGTACATCTTTAATGAGTTATAATTAAAACACGATAACTTTGTTTTACTACTACATATATATTAATATAATATATCAGTAAAACAAAGCTAACAAAGTTAAAATATTGAAGAAAGGTTCTAAGTGATTTAATCAAAGTTATTATTATCTTCAAGTAACTCAATCAACCAAATTAAAGTTGTTTTAATTACAACTTCCTCTAATATTTATGTATTAGTTTACTAAAGAGGGAATTTATTTTATTACTACCTAAATTAAGTATTAATATTATTAGTTAGAGTGTTATAAATAATTTAAAACTAACGTTTTCAAGTAATTATTGTTTTACATTCGTTTCTATATTTTATTTATCATGTTTTGAATATTTTTTGCAGATACACTAATGGTTATTAAATAAATCCTTTTGTTTAAATTAATTTACATGGAGTAATCGATATCTGGAGTGATTATATTATACGTTAACATCAAAAATAATATTAAATCCTTGCTGCGAGTGTATTCGAACTGAAATTGTTTTTTTTTTGTGCCTTCACCGATATTTTCTGATTGTTTAATACGACTGCGGATGAGTGAGCATTTCGACGGGATTCATTATATTGGGGAATCTCGATTTTCACTTAGTTGGTCCAATTTGCCGTTGGATGTGGGGCCGTTGCCGGGCGGCGAGCGGGGTTGGGTAGAGGGGAGGATTCAGCACTGAAATTGGCGCGAGGGCGCATGACAAAGTCAACCACCTGGCGACCTGCATTGCAAAACTAGAACAACAATTTTCCTCGCGAATTCATCCCCAACTCCGTTCTCGTACTCGATATTCCCATAAATTATTTATTCATTTATTTGTCCGTTAATTAATTTCATACTACAATGCACTGTAAAATTTAAATAATAAAATTGAAAAGATTGTATACCAATTGTTTATAATTAATTGTTAATTTATAACTAAATATAATTTAACGTGTATTAATAAGTAACATTGTTTTTGTAAATATAATAATAATATGTACTGTGCGTGATTAAAAACAATTAATTATAAACGTAATTTATTTAATGCTATTTAATCTAATAAATATAAACATTTGCCAGTCGAATAGTAAAATTTTATTTGTGGTTACACAAAAAAACAAAGTTAATTCATCATCACTTGAGTAACTAAAGTTACTTCTTAAACAATTCATACTTTTAAATAGAACGACATTTTGGATTAGATAATTAGATAAAGATTTTTTTTAAATAAATTGTTCCAAACCAGAAGTTTTGAGGTATATTATGTAAAAATGTTCTTATCTTCTTACGTTATATCCCGACAACAACTTTTTCTTTACTTTTTCCACCATTTTTTTTTTCATTAAGTATCTTATTTCTTGGTCTTAAAAGACAAATTCTTCTTCATAATAAAAAAGGCAAAATTAGGTTGATTTTTAAGATCCATTAAAATGTCAAAACTAAAACATTAGCGGTTATATAAAAACCACTATCAAAATTAACAAATTGTACATTTACAATTATTGGCGCTTTTTTTAAATCAATGTTAAACAACTTTATTCTGTTTATTTTAGAATTTCTATAACAATAAACACTTGAGTTTTTATTATTTTTCCGTTTCGAAAGATAATTAACGAATTTTCTTTGAGTTTTTGAAAGCTCTTGTCTATTGTTTAATTGTAAAATAGAATTTTACTACTTTAACAACAATTTTTTTAACCTTCCAATAAATTTTATATATTTATTTTATTATATTTGTAAACTGTTGTTCAATTTAGAAACTAAAATGGAAATCTTAGAGATTTTTATTCTGCCGTTTTTCAAAAACTCGAATGATTTTGAAATTTATACCGTACTCCGGACCTCCTCCAATATGCTATACATTGACCTAACGTAAACTCTTCCTACCATAATTTACAGTATGAATAAAACAATTGCTTGGGGTAGTATAACCTGAGTGAGATTAATGCATATTTGATTAAGGTAAGTACGATGAATTAATAAATAATTTGTTTTGGTAGGCCAAGAGTAAGCTGGTTAAATCAATGAATTATGAGGTAGGGTATGAATACGCTAAAACAATATTTAGTTTACTGATAGGTCGATTATGTTAACTTCGTTATACATCATTATTAACAAATTAAAAACTTTGTTTGTCACTTAATAAAGTATCAGTTATACAAAGTTAAAAAGTGTTTCATTTGTAGAAGTAGATAATGCATTGTATTTTATTATTTTATAAAAATAAAATCGACATATAAAAGGCAAATAGAGCCAAACAAAGTAGAGATAAGATACAGACAAATTAGATAAAATTAAAACAAAAAAGATAATAAATAATATATAAAAGATACTGTAGATATTGTATAAAACAAAAATTATACAATTTAAAAAATATATTAAATTTTAACGAGAAAAATGGTTTAAAGCAACAATTACACAAAAAACTACTGAAAATAAAAGAACAGACAATGACATAGCATTAAAAAAATCATGAAAAAAATAAACTCCGAGTAAAATAAAGAACAAATACAGATAAATCAAAATCAAGACAGGAATTGGACGAAACAGTGTTAATTAATTATAGAAATACATAGCTTAAATTTGACTAGAGTATTCTAAGGCAATGTAAGTATACATTAAGAGTACGCTAATACAGGAAAGTAATATTGTTTCTGTGCATGCCGATATTTGATTGTCATTTGCCAGCGCATTGTGTATCTCGAAGGCGTGTCAAACTCAATTTAAGGCTTTGTGTCTTGTTCACTTTTAAATAATTCAATATTAAACTATTTTCGCAATTTGGGGTGAAATTGCCAGCCAAAAACCAGAAGAAGAGCATATCCGGCATTGTATGCTTCTTACGTTTCGCAAGGGTAACAAAGACCAAAAACATTTGCGATGTTTATCTACGAGCATTAGACGTTCGTAAATGCCAAAGATGGTTTTCCAAGTTCAAATCCGGTAAACAATCGATAAACTGTCAAATAACATTAGGGTAGGTCAAAAGTACGATAGGATAGTGATAATTTTTTTAAATAAAATTATAAGTGCGCGAACAATGGCAATTATTTAGGGTAGGTGAAAAGTTTGCCAGATCAAATCAAAATCGATCAAATCAAAGGGACTCTATAATAATGAAAAAGTTATGAGTATGCTAGATCAATAAACACTATATTGGGGAAGGTTAAGAGTACGATAAGTCAATGAACTATATTGAATTAGGGTAGGAATAGAATAGAAAGACAATTAATAATATATTGACGAAGGTCATAAAGTTAGATAAGTCAATAAGACATATGTTGAAATATATTAATAGCATGCTAGGGTAAACACGAAAAGTATTGACCTAACTAGACGCAGGCCTAAGGGTGCTTGAAGTGTAGTACACGAGGGCAAAGGACCATTTGAAGATGGCAATTGAGCGAAGAAAAGAGGTGAAATGGTGAACGCTGTAGAAGCAAATGGATTAAAACTTAAAGAGACGGCCCTTTCTTATAGGCTGGGGATAGGTATAGGAAGACTCGACAAGGTTGTAAAGACCCTGTTTTGTGCTAATCTTATTAGGTGAAGCCGATGGAGGATGAGCTGTTCTCGACGACTGAGCTCCAGGCCGCAGTTAATGCTCTTCCTAGTCGGAAGACAGTTCAAGGGAATTGCAAAATGAGGCAATTAAGGTCATTGTCAGAGTTGACCTTGATGGACTGGTTCACCTATATAATGCCAACGGCCTACAAGAGAGCCATACAGGTACTCATTCCCAAAACAAATGTAATCCGGTAATCCGGCAGAGAGGTTTTCACCCAGTCTGCCTAACGGACGGAAACAAAAAGGTGCTCGAGAGACTGCTGACAACGAGGACAACGTAGGTGATCGAGAAGAATAGATGGCTGTCAGCCAGGCAGTATGGGTTCAATTTAGGGATTGTGTTTATCATCATTCGGTGGCAGATCATAGTACTAGAGCCTTTACTTTTTTTAAGAAGATCGATGCTGAAGTACCTGTTTTACATGTTCAAGGACAGAAGCCTGAAGTACAAAGGGAACGATGTGAGGCAGAAGGGAGAGGGGCATTCCGTAGAGGGTGCTGGAGCCGCTACTGTGGAATATGGCGTACGATGAAATACTTAGCCTACCACTGCCAGAGGGGACTGCCTGATAGGTTTTGCAGACGACATCCTCTTATTGGTTAGGAGTCGGAAGATCGAGAAAGTCAGCATTGCAACGAGGGCGGCGGCAGAAAAGGTAATGGAATGGCTTACACCCATAGTCATACAGGTGGCGGCACACACACATTGGCAGGGTGGTTGTACAGTAGGAGAGAGAGATTGCATAAAAGGTGAGAGGGCTTCTGGCTTCTGGATATCGTGATGACGATGAGGATGCGATAACTCGGGAATGCAAATCCACTATGCAGTTTCTAAGTGGTAGAGGCGGCAGTGGGCGCGGCTAAAACTATAAGGGCGATGGCCAGACTGATGGATAACATGGGGGACCCAAGGGGGGTAATCTGGTGGTTCCTACCAAAAATAGCCTTAGCCAGACTGTTATACTTAGCATGAACAGAGTGCACAAGTTTCGATATCGAGAGGCTGAGGCTGGTTATTACACCTGGAAGGCGTAATTAGGGTGGCTAGATTGGTTCCTATTAAGAGTGACCTTAGCCAGGCTGTTATACTTAGCGCCGGCGTGGACAGAGTGCACAGATTCTAGGAAAAATGCCGGAAGGCCGAGGCGGGATATTACACCTGGGGTACGTACTCATGGTGGCTATAGTATATAAAACCACTCCCGCCGAAGCCACGGAGGCATTACTATCAACCCCCCGTCGGACCTAGAGTTAAAGGGCCGGACTCATAGTTTCAGAGACGTCAGGTGCGGGGTGTCCTTGCCTTGGCCAAGGAGGAGTACGGCAGGAATGGTGGAGTGGGGACACTAAATGAGCCTCAATCCGTGAGCTCATCGCGGTACTGGAGCCCTGGATTAACAGGAAGCACTGCGAGTCAGACTACTACTTTATGCAGATCATGATTGAGCACGGCTACTTCGGTATTAAGGTATTAAGAAAGAAATATTGGATTGATGAGGCTTTTACTTGGTGAAATTCCATTATATAGGTGATAAATAAAACACATGGGTTTTGAGAATTTACACAATTTAATGTCGATGCACTGCGACAATTGTTTCGCCACACAGTGTCTTCAACAGGCAGATGATAAATGATAATAATAATTTATCATCTGACTGATGAAGTTACTGTGTGGCAAAACAATTGCCGTAGTGCATCGACATTAAATTGTGTAAATTCTCAAAACCCATGTGTTTTATTTATCACCTATATTACATGACTTTTGTGTCTAAATGATGGAGCATGGATAGAGACGTAATGGTACAGGTTGTGGGAGCCTTCATTGAAAGAATGTCTTCCTGTTGACCTGCCCCAAAACATACGTCAGTCAACAGAACGAGCATTACTGAAAAATTGAAAGAACATCGCACCTCATATATTAACAACAAAAGGATATCTACAAAAGCGAACCACCTACTAGACGAAGCACATTTTTTCAATGAAGACTCTACCAAGAAGTAAAAAAAAAAGAAACTAAACTTCTTAGAAAAAATAGAAATAAATAAAAGAAAAACACAGGTCTTTTGCTAAATGACCAAACGGATATCAATCGCTCACCACTTATAAACATTAATTTAAAAAAAAATAAAGATATCCATTCCCACCGCGGTATGTTATTTAAACCATGCACAAACCTGTAATAATACAATTTCTTTGCCTGAAGAAGCTACAGTGTGGCGAAACAATTGTTGCGCATTTACAGCAATAAAAAGTGTTTTGAAAATGTAAGTGTTGTTACACTGAATTGAAAAAAATCACATGTTTTAATCACAAATAATTTAAAATAAACATGATTTGTGGTTAAAACATTGTGAATTGTTCAATTCAGTGTAAGAATGGATTATCAAGTAGTAACGGTCGCAAGCATTTTCTTTAGTAAGTGTTGTTTTTAACTTTAACAATTAAACAAGTGAATATAGATTTAAGATAACACTATACTTATATTTATTGTAAGTGATAATGTTTATTATTATATTAAATTATTGATTGCTTCAAATTATTTAATAATAATATATTCATACCACAATATACTTCATATCTACCCATTTACCCATGAGGTAAAGGACCTAAATGATATTTAAATAAGTCAGTAATTAAATTTCAGAATTATTTTATTTGTATAAAATGCACTTCTTCATTTATGTCTAAGATCATAGTTCATATATGTTTCAGAGTTTAGATTAGTAGACAGTTATTTTTAATGGGGTTTAGATATTGTGTTCAAGTAAAAATTATAATTTTAAATAAAATTTCTTACTTAAAAATATCAATATCTCTAAGCATTTTTGCACCGCTGTCTTACAGTTATATAAAACTATTAGCTAATATTTAAAACAACTACTTCTGGTACTAAAGTACCTCCAGTCATTGAATTATACAACTGTTGGTTGTCGTTACATGGCTGATCTCATTAAACGTAATACAACATTTTCTTGCCACGTCACGAAATGAGGTATATTTCTTGAATAATTTTTAATTTTCTAACTTATCTATAAGAATAATAAAATATATTAAAATCCTTCAGTTCGTTGTAGAAAATTAAAAAATAATTTAAAAATATGAAAACATTTCGTGAATCTACAACAATGAGTCTTACTAAGACAACAAAACAAATTAATTTTGAAACAACTACTTCTCTGACTAAACCTTGTTCATAATTTTTCATGTTATAGTCACATTTGAACAATCTAAAGTACATTTTATCATTTATTAGTTTATTCAACAGAAATAATTTCATTTAAATTAGTGTTGGTTTAATAGTTGTACTATTTGTAACACGCAAATTAATTTTGTTCCATTCAATGTCTGTCTGGTTTCTCTAGTGGTCGCTCTATTACAATATCTGAACAACGTGTGCATTGTGTAAAATATACGTGAAGAGATATGAATCTTATGTTTTGGAGTATATTTGAATCCTAATATATTATACCTCAAACATAACTTTTAACACCAATAATATAACAATCATATTTTTTCATTAAAATAAAACAACACAGTTGGAAGGGTTTCACATTTATTGTTGAACACTGCAACATGTTTCGCCACACAGTGGCTTCATTAGGCAGATGAATAATGAAACATGTTGCAGTGTCAAACAATAAATGTGAAACCCTCCCAAATGTGCTGTTTTATTTCAATTTTATATGGAGTTTCATCATGTATCCGCCTCGTCAATTTAATATTTTTTTCATTGAACTAAAAAAGGATAACACCAAGTTACTATCAATTATCAAAGAATCCAAAAATACAATATAGATAACTAAAACAACAGTTCTCTCTTTCTTTCTACATATAACCCAATATCCGAACCATTCGTAGAAACAAAGTTGAACATTTTTGATGCTTCAAATGGATGATTCGACTATTAGAAGAGCTAAATTATAGAAGCGGAATCATGAAAACTGTCCACAATTACCTGCAACGAAACAGTTAACACCAAAAATTTCATGTTTGAACTTGGCAGAAAAAAACAAAGACTAATTACGGGGATGAAGGATTACGTAAAAAAACGTTGTCGAAGGGATTACGTTGTTTTGGAACATGTAGTAAATTCAATAATTTGAGGAGTATTTTCATATTTAAAACTTGTATACTATTATATCTGCATTGTTAGCAATATAGCTTTTGATAATATTAGTAGACTTCTAAAGTTAGTAAAGGTATATAGCAGATGCAGTGCAGTAAGTTTAGTACATGCGTACTAAACTTACTGCACTGGTTGAGAAGTTTCCCTATGGGGTAATCATCTTCAAATTTAGATACAGAAGGTGAATATTGCGTTTTGGCACTGTTGGCCAGTCGTTAGGAAATTACGATCAACCAAAATCACCAAGTGGCTGTACACTGCCGTTGTAAGACCGGCCCTAACATATGCAGCAGTTGTATGGTGACTCAGGGGTTAAACTATAAACTGCAAGTAAGTAAGCTATAACGCATTTAACGTATATCATGTATGGGGAGCGTCCTGGATTTACACATACAGAAGATTGCCCTACAGCACTAAGACTACAAGGCATTGGCCTGTGGTTTTCAATGGCAGACCTGACTAGCAATCAGATGGGGAGCAATCCTTGGAAGAACGACTCAGAGGGACGCTTTTCTAGGGAAGTATCAGGACGGTCCTATTCCTATTCAAAATACTCTGAGGCTCCTGAAGCTAATATTCAAGGGGATGGAACAAGAAACAAGAGAGAAACAGGTGCAGTCATATATTATGCCGAACTGAATCTGCAACTAAGAATACACTTGAAACAACACTCTACGATCTTTCAGACGAAACTAATAGGAATCTCGTTAGTACAGATGTAATACATACATCTGCATCCACACAGACAAACAGACATACACCAAGGTCTCATCATAACTTCCAAATGTTATGTGTCATGGCACTAGAGATGAAATCTATAGATATGCATAATAGTCCAATCCTGAGTGAAGGCACAATCAAACACGAGAGGGAACGATAAGACGAATGCTATGACAAAAGGGAAAGGATCTTTAAAAACCGCTATGAAGCCTGTGCCCCTATCCAAAAGCAATCTCTCGAACATATTGTAAGACATGACTCTAACAGAACACAAAGCAATGTGGTAGAACATTTCTACTTGTTCATTCCAGAAACACAATACGAGCACCCAATGCCAAAGTTAGCCGATATTATGTTTATCTATCTAGGTCAAACCTAAAATCTCAGACTGGTATCCTAACTAAACACTGTCAGTTAAAGAAACACCTCTATTTATTAGAAGTCGCCGGGTACCAACTGAAAAGGGCGCAACGACGCAACGAGAAAGCGGTATCGGCGGACCATATCCTGTGCTACTATCCAGATCTAGCAACATTAAGGAAGGTCTTGCTGAAGACATCATGGCCAAAATCGGCCAACCTAGGTGGTCGCAGTGCTATTTTCTCGTAGTCAGCTAAAGTCAAATTTATGCAAATATTGTTATAATGTTTGTGTCATCAAATCATACTTAACTCTAAACCAACTATAAGATTTCTATTACGCTACCATAGAATCAAGACTGAGATATGGACTATGCTTTTGGGATATGTATTCCTCATGGAAATCTGTCTTCATAGCTCAGAAACGCATTATATGTTGCATAGTAGGTATTAATTGCAGATACTCGTGCAGACTATATTTTAAACGGTTGAGCATACCAACGTTAGCATCTTTGATTATATATAAACTTTGTCAGTATGCTTTTAAAATAATTCAGATTTTGTCTCATCTAGACAAACTCATAATTACCTCAGCAGAAAAACGACACCATTTATATAAATCAATACAAGCTGAATGCTACGAAAAAAATACCTAACGTACGTGAAGCACTACAATTTAACTATCTGCCAAACTATATTAAATCAGCTAATACATTAACAATATTTAAAAAAAATTGCTTGACTTTTTAATTGAAAAAAAAATACTCGGTGAATGAATATATTTCTTAATTAGTTGTAACTGTTTTTTATTTGACGTATCCAATCTGTCTGGTTGTATACATTCTGTGACAAATAAAGTTTACTATTATTAAAAAAGTAATAATAATAATAATAGTACCAATCAAGGGTCTTGTTGCCCTTCCTTCAATCGGTTATATATTTTTATACCACGCCAATGGTTTTAAGAATTCAGTTTCTTATTGATAACCTTCATATGTTAGAAATGTACATATAACGTTTGAATGAATAAGTGAAGTAACGAATAATCTCAATTTAATTTTTTTTTGTTACAAGTAGTCTATTTTGTATTTTAAGTGTTTAGGTCAAAGTTAAAAATTAAAAGTAAATAATTATACTACTTTACTTTACTGATACTAATTCTCTTCTTATGGTACCTGTTTACTTGCAATTTACTATAACCCTCGTGCATTAACTAATTATTAATGTTTGATATCTAAAGCTTACTCTTTACATATTACATTATTTAAATAAAACCGATCGTGACAAAAATCTAATGTTTCGCATTTCTCAGATATCGACTGATACTATGACAGAAAATATTCAAATATTCCATTTGCAAAATATATGCAAAGTAGTAAAAGTGAGGCGTTCTGTCGTTCCATCGAAAATACTGCTTTAAAGTAAAACCCAAATGTCCCACACTCATCCAAAAAGGGATCCAACCCCTGGCAATAGGTGGAAAAATCATTCTTAAACATCTTGCAACAGTGAAATTAAAAAAATACACGTCAAAAGCAACTAAAATACAAAGCTTCAAGTTTGTTTAATATTTTGTCTAAAACTCTCATTTTTTAAATATCACGCAACTTTATTATAGTAATTAACCATCACATTGATTTCATGACAAATAAACAACGTTTTTTTAAAGTTAAACAGCTACTCAGTGTAATAATAAAAACGCTAGGACATTTTTAAAAAGAACACAAATGAATGAATGATGTGGGCATTGTAGTACATTATAAAAAGAATATATAGTAATAAAAAGTGCTGATTTTATTACTTTTTAAAACTTATTCCTTATTCCCTAATAAACTTTATTATAGGTTTATAGTGTTATGATAAGACTATTTAAAACATTTTTACTTTTTACGACAATTTTTATTTGCATTATAGATTTATGTAAAATGTTATAGGAAATTTAAAAGAAACTAACCCACTATTTTATAATTTAATGAAACTCTTTTAATAATTTTAAAAATATGTGTTTAATAGAAAATGAAAAATCAAAAATTGTCTCGAGGACATACCTAATTCCAGTAAACGGAATCTCACTTAAAGTTCAATGTAAGGTTTAAAATTTATGTACAAATCTGTAGAATTGTAGTAATATAAACTGAGCAAGTCCATGCTTAAGGTCTATTATGTCAATCTAGTCCATCGCTTTACCAGACTGTCGAAAATTTTCGACATATATACATACACACTGAATAAAACACTATTTTTTAACCATTATAATAGTAACGGTCGCAACCATCATTATGATATATACATGCGTTTGGTTAAATATTTAAAGTTGTAGTTTAACCTATTGAATGGTTACTTACCTATAAATACGCATCTATATTTAATAATTGTTACATATTTGATTATAAAAATATCACATATTAATAGAAATGTTTTACACATTTTATTTCCCAACTTAGAACTAATTTATTTTTATAACTGAAAAGTTGTTTTTTATAATAGTACAGTGTTTATATTTTTACACCTTAAAGAAATTTTAGCTTGTATTCCTAATTCCGTAATCAATTTTACGTTTAAATTGTTGCATAAAAAGCAGTAAATGCTACCCTTTAATATGTGAATAATACAATTTATAATTTGAGGAAAATAAATCGAGCGAAGAGAGAGAAAGCGGGAGCAATTAATGGCATCGATCTAACACTTTGTACGTGCCGTTAAATTGGATTTTAAATTAATTCCTATTCGGGGCGCTGTTTATATTATTTTATAATAAATTATTCACGGGAATAATGAAATGGAATTTTAACATATTGATAAAATATTTGTTGTCAATATAAAGTCGACATATTTTAACAAATTTATAAAGGATTCGACGTGACTATATTTTTATATTTTGATTTAATTTTTTTATATATAAAAAAAATAACTTTTGGCCTTTCTCTGCAAAAATGAAGCTGTTTCACACGATTGTCTGAATTCAATTGTTTACCGTTTAAAGAGTTTTCAAAGATCGAAACAAATAGTAGCCAGACGGCGCAAGGTCTATTGATTATGGTCGATGGTCCATCAAATTTTATTGAAGCTCCAGCAGCTGTTGGCTTTGTCGTGGTAAAACAAAAATCGATTTGGCAATTCTGGCCGATCTTCATTGATAGTTTTATTAAATTTTTCCAATTAGCGAGAGTACATCGCCGTATTAATTTTTTTTTCAGATTTAGGAAACAGTACGCTAGTACAGTAAATAATTTAACGGGATAAGTTTTGTTAAAAAAAGTTTTGAAATAGTTTTAAACCTTCAAGATAAACATTTAAAGAGATCCAAGTCAGAGAAAGCTTTTATAGGTCATTTCGTTTTTTGAAAGACAGGGCATTGATTTCTGAATAAACAGAGCCATTCTCACCCAGAATTATTTATCATGCTGTTGCCGTTTAAGGGTTCTAATGAATTTCCAAACAATGTTAATTAAGTCCAAATAGGAAAAGAAGTATTCTTACCAAACCCGAAAATATAACAGTTTATGTCAACTTTTCTTCAAATCATTTTCCTGGAAAAATGAAGGGTGATGCAAAAAAAGGGAGGTACATATTTGAAATCAGCATATCTCAATTTATGGAAATCAGCTATTTTTAAGTTCTGGCAAATAAAAAAATAAAAATTAGTTGTACAGTGTAATTAGTTAACGCACGAAGGTTATAGTCAATTTTACGTAAAAAGGATTCATAAAAAGAGAATTAGTGCATTCACCTGTAGCATCAGTAAAAATTAAAGTAGTATAAATATTTATTTTTATTCTCTGGATAATTTCTTAGGAAGGCTTAAATTTTTTTGTCATTAATGCAAAACAGACTACTTTTAATAATAAATTTAAACATGAGTTTATTCGTTATTTCGAACAATATGTGAAGGTTATCAATAACCAAGTCATTTCTTAAAATCGTGTTAAACTTAAAGTAAAAAGAGATTATCAGAAAAAAGTTTGTCGAAGAGATTAATTTGGTTTTCTTTTAAGTAATAAATAGAATACATGAAAATGGTGATTTGGCAATCATAGTAGTTTCCCTATATTTTTCTCGAAAACTATGAGGTTTACGCAAAAAAGTTATTCTTGATAATTTATTCAATTTTAAATTCTCTACAATTACTTTATATGTAACTTTTATGTAACTCCAATAGTTTATTAGTAATTTTCAAAAAATGTCAAAATATTCAATTTTTATTTTTTTTCTCGAAAGTTAAGAATTTTATGAAAAATATGTTCAAATAAAATTTGTTTAGTTTATTATTCCCTTTAACTTTTGTTTGAACAGTTTTTAAAAATATTTCATATTTAGAAAAATATGACCAAAAAACCAAAAAAGGCCTCGAGTAAACATCCACTTCCGGTTAATGAATGTTTACCAAAAGCTTTTCAGTTCCAGTTTTTAACGATAAAACCTTAAGTTTGAAGTTTCATCTCAAACAGATTATTCGTTTTTGAGATACAGCGCCCACCGACAGACAGACACACAGACACAAAAATTTTTTTTCCAGAAATTAGTGTTTTGGGTTCAGGGAACCCCAAAACGGATATTTCCGCAAAAAAAAATTTTCAAAAAAAAATCACGAAAACAATAGTCCCCCTATATATAGGGAAACTAATTATCTAAGGGCCTCAGTTCACGTACTTTTCAACCGGTGCAGTAATTTCGGAAGTTAAAACTATTGATGAGAAAAGCGGTTTTAATTGTTAGCTCATTGTTCTTGCATACATGTAGGATAGTCGTGCAGTAATAATCAGATAAATTAATGTTTCTTTTCAATAGTTTTAATTTCCTTGTATTAGTTTATTAGAACATCTCCAATGCGCTAAATAATACTGGTTGAATTGACGAGGCGGATACGTGATGAAACTCCATAACAAATTGAAATAAAATAACACAGTTGGGAGAGTTTCACATTTATTGTTGAACACTGTATTCATCTGCCTGATGAAGCCACTGTGTGGCGAAACATGTTGCAGTGTTCAACAATAAATGTGAAATCCTCCCAACTGTGTTGTGTTATTTCAATACTGGTTGACCAAAAGTTTAATAATTCTATGAATATTCTCATATCTATTACATTGGATTGAGTCTTAAGTCATTTCGGCGATTTACTATAATAATCCACTTTTTATAGAAAGAGCTAATTTTATTTAGTTATGTACAGACCATTTTTCCATTACCTTTTGCCATCTTTCGGGTAACATCATGATGCCACGCTCAAAAACTTCTGGCCGTTTTCAGCAAAAAATGAAGCAATGGTTGTTTGACATCGTTGTTTGAATTTAATTTTTACCATTAAAATAGTTTTTTAAGGTCTCGTAAGTATTATGGATGGTCCATCAAATATCATCTAAGCTACTTGTGTGTGTCTCGCATTGTTATAGTGGAAACAACACCCTTACTATTTGCTAATTCTGGTTGCTTTACATAGATGGCTTCATTCAAATTGTCCAATTTGCAACAGTACACAGCGGTATTTATGGTTCAATTTTGTGGTGGCATCACACAATACACGACGCCTTTGTAATCCTACCAAATTGAGAGCATTACCTTCTTTTGAAGTGGTTGCAGATTGTTTACCGGACTTGCACAGTGATTGTTTTTGTATGATGTTGTGATAAACTATCCATTTCTCATCGCTAGTAACAATACGTTTGTGAAATGGATCATGTTCATTGGTTTTCAAGAGCTTCTCGCCGTTCACGTGGAACCCAGATATTGCGTTTACTAATGTTTCCAAGCAAATGTCTTTTCACGGTCGTTTGAGAAATGTTTAGTATTTCTGTGACCTCTGGAGTTACCTAACGGCTGCTTGCTTTGATTAATGTCGTTTTGTTGAGCAATATTTACTGTACATAGCACATTACTTTTTATGAGATTGTGTTGCTTTTTTCCCCTTCTGAAGTAAAACAGTAAAATATAACGATATTCCTCGGTTTGCTTTTTCATCTTTCGATCACTGCTTTAATGGAAAATGATGTTTTTCAGTTAAATGGTATTGTAGTTATCTATTGGTCGGATCCGTAATAATTTAAGACTCAACCCAGTATTAGGACAACTGAAATAGACTCAAAACCTCATGATACGTTGAATCAGATACTAAAATAAAGCGATGACTAGAGAAACCATCGAAAATAAATGTACAGATGGAACCTCAAATATTTTTCCTGTGGGCAGCAGTGAATTATTTAATGAATCTTATTTAGTTTTTAGGTCAGATCGTGATAATGTAACGACTGGTAGATCGAAGGGTGGTGGAGTGTTGATAGCGGTTGATATAATTTCCACGGATTTTATTAAATTACACGTGCCAATAATAGACATTACCGTTTGTAAATTGAAACTAAAATCTAGCTCATTTAATATTCTAGTATACATTCCATCAGACAACTGATGATGGGAAATTATTTTTTAATTTGTTATCTCAACTAAATTTTGATAATGATAAAATTATTTTTGCTGGCGACTTTAACTGACCATCAATTTCAAATTCTCTAGATAATTTTGTTACTAAAGCAACCTTTATTTCTAATTTTTGTACTTTTCTAGGCCTTTCACAATATAGCACAATTAGAAATTCTTCAAATTATGTTTTAGATTTAACATATTCTAACGTTAGCTGTCAAATTGATAGAGAAACATTTCCGCTTGTTTTGGAAGACTCTTATCATCCCGCTCTTAAATTCAATTAACATTGATGTTATTAAATTAAACTTCAAAAAAGGATATTTTTCGGAATTATATGAATATTTATGTGGCATTGATTGGGATCTACTATTAAGTTTCTCTGACGCTCTCGCGTTCTTTCTGAATTTTATAATATTTTGAACTCTGCTCTTTTAAAGTTTATTCCAACTTGTAAATTTAGTAAAAATAAAAGAAAGTATCCGCCTTGGAATAATTCTGAAATAATACATTAAATTAAAGAAAAGAATACTATTAGAACTAAACTCAGATCTAACTCAATCTCCATGAGAGCTAATTTTCGACACCTCCGAGCATTAATTAAACGTAAAATCAAATCTGCTTATATCTCATACACATCCCCACCATTGAAAATCAAGTTACTACAAACCCAGGTCAGTTTTGGACGTACATAAACTCTAAGAGATCCAGTACATCCAGAATTCCTTCGATATTGATAGATAATAATAACAAACTGGACAATCCTGAAAAGATTGCTAATGGTTTTCGTATTTTTTTTAATCTATTCATATTTCCCCATCTAAAAATGTTCATTTATCTAATTTCAGTTATATTCCCAGTTTTTCCTTTTCTCCTGGCTCTGATAAAGTTGTTTATAACATTCTTAAGAAACTTCCTAGTAAATTTTCTTCCTGTGATGACAATATACCTGCTTTTATTTTAAAAGATTGTACTCCTATTCTTTGTTATCCGCTTACAATTATTTTTAACTTACCTATTCAAACTTCTAGCTTTCCTAATAAATTGAAAATAACATCAGTCTGTCCAATACCCAAATCAAGTGCCAATATTCTCAACATTAATAACTATCGACCTATAGCAATTTTATTATATATTGCTAAAGTTTTTGAACGTGTACTATATGACCAGATTTACATTCATATTCATATTCATTCTGATAATCAGCATGGATTCATTCCTAATCGCTCGACAGTAACTATTTGCTCTTACTCATAACATTGCTGAAGTTCTTGACTCCTCTAGTCAAATTGATGTCATATACACGGATATGTTGAAAGCTTTTGACAAAGTTAACCATAATCTTTTGATTTCTAAGTTGGATAACTTTGGCTTTTGCAATTCATCTACCTCTCTAATGTCATCTTACTTAAATAAACGTAAATCGTATGTCACTTTCAATAATTTTAAATCTAGTTCTTATCTCCCTACGTCTGTTGTTCCTCAAGGATCAATTTTAGGCCCCTTAAGGGTTCATTGAGAGCTCTAGGTTTTATATATCGTAATACTAAAAGTTTTAAAGATATAAATACCTTAATTACTTTATATAATGCTTATGTGAGGTCTAAGTTGGAATTTGCTTCCTTAATTTGGTTTCCCCAAACCCAACAGCAGAAATACATGATTGAGGGCATTCTACGTAAATTTTTAAAATTTTTATATTTTAAGTCGGAAGGTTATTATCCTATTAGGGGGTTCGATCATGCAACGTTGCTTGAAAAGTTTAACTTTCAATCTTTTGAATCCCGACGATACGTATCAAGCATTGTTTTTGGATACAAAATACTACACGGTTCTATTGATTCAGCTGAGATTTTACATAATATTAGGTTGCATGTTCCACTCTTCAGTAGTAGACAATAGCCAACTTTTAAGATTTTACCTTATAAATGTGTGTTGTGTTATATGTTGCTAGTCCTGGCTACAAACATTGATGCTATTTGGATGAAAACTGCCTATCATACCAATTTCAAATCACTAGCAAGGTTTGAAATTATTTTTTTGGGAGGATCCTCTAACTTTACAGT
This sequence comes from Ontholestes murinus, assembly GCA_963969525.1. Lineage (NCBI taxonomy): Eukaryota > Metazoa > Arthropoda > Insecta > Coleoptera > Staphylinidae > Ontholestes > Ontholestes murinus. The sequence continues at coordinate 34,426,183 of OZ018397.1, forward strand.
TAATACTAAAAACACATTATAACGAATCCTGCAGAACAAGGTTTTCATCTACAGGAATACTCATTTGATTGATTGTTGAGGCATTTAAGTGTTGAAAATCCATATTCATTATTTAGGTACCTAAATAAGGAATACTCATTTTTATAGACATATATATTTATAAGTGGGTATTCTTTATTGCCAATAACAAAAGTAACTTTAATTTTTATAAAATAGAACACGAGTATAAATTTCGTAACAAATGTAATATGCTCTATGAATTATTACATAGAACACATACTCAAAAAGGATTTGGTTATGCATGCTTACGATTCTATAATCACTTACCAAAGGCCATCAAAGTAGAACAAAACTTTAAAGTTAAAAACATAAGGTTTATGAACTTCTTAGGGATATGGAACCTTATACGATAGGACTATATTATTTAGAGGAACTAAATTGTACAGTTTACTAAATTATAAATATATTTTTGATAGATCACTTATTTTAAGTTTTTAAATTAGTATACTATTTAGTATTTACACAGCAACGTAAGAATTTACCCTTCTAGGCATACTTAGAATCAAATGGTCTATATCTGCTTGAGGCATCAAATTCCAAGCAACTTTCAACTGTCGCGGATCAGTTAAGTTGTCAAGAGGTCTGTGCATGTTGCGAACTTTTTTAGCCATTATGTCACAGATATGTTCGATGGAGTTTAAGTCAGGAGACCTTGCTAGCGAAGGCAACATTTGCAAATCCGCTCCGTTCAAGAACACCCGTGTAATGCTCAACGTTTTTATTGCGAGTTTAATCATTTTGTACGAACTAATAAACAATTATTTTCACGAAGTATCGCATCAAATGTATTATTCTTTCTGGGTAGTGCATTTCATATGAAACTTTTGGGATTCCTTGATAATCCTTAGATTGTAATAGATTGATATGACCTAGAAAATACTTTCTGATCTTATTCCATTTCTCTCTTGCTTAAAAACGTATTGATTTGTTCTCTAAAGCTATAAATAAGGAATTCCGAAAGCACCAAGGCTATTATTAAAATAATAAAAGTTTTACTGGGACTGAGAGTGATTTACACCGCCGAAAAACTGTTGCACGTGTGTGATTTATTGGAATCGCGTACGGCCCCCTTTTTGTTCTCGTCTCTAATCATTGATTGCGCACATGTTTCACCTGCATTTATGGCCACCACCTCGTTTTATCGCCCCCCCCCCTTCCCCTCTTTTCTAATCCCGTATTTATATCCCGAAATGGAAAATCGATCATTTAATCACGACAGAAACATTCACAACTGACTCAATCCCATATTTTTCTCCCTTTTTCATCCTGTTTAAGGAACGCTGTGTTTCGGCCGCGGATCGGGAATATATTGCATAACATCAAAAGCTTCTCCACATTTAAAGTAAATGAGATGACGAACATGGATCCAATTATACGAACATTCTTGGAGCGGCAAAAGCTCAGGGATATAGGGATAAAGTTTAGTGCTATATGGGAATCGAAATCAACTCTGTGCCGAAGTAATGATTAAATACCAGCCGAGCTTGTTTATACTGAATACTACCGCAAAAAATAAATACGGTTTCAGGTTTACACTACTTACTATTGACAAGCCTTTCAGCAGTTACAAAAATGTGTTTCTGTTAATCTTATCATTAATAATAATATAAAAACTCATTAAACGTTACAATAATTGCTTTAATTTATCTTGCAACTAAGTAGAGTAGTAGTTTAAGGTATATTTTTTGCAGATAAAATGTTAATATTTATTAATATATATCCTCTTCCCGCTGACTCTCATATGTGAATAAATTAATTTTATAAATACATATGGATGGATGGAAGAGCAGTTGAGTTTTTTACTCAAAACTGAATCCCACCTTATGTATTTGGAACATTTGAAAATTAATGTCTTGTATATAATTCCGAATTCTATTTTGTTTTATTTTACAAATAAAGTGGTTTATTATTATTATTATTATATAAAATTACATTTAAATTAGGTATTGAAACAACTATCCATTAACTGCAGGCAACTGCAACTTTGCTTTATATGTCGAATACAAACTAAAACTTTGATAGTATCAAATGCGGGTTATTAATTTACTAAATACCATTTCGACGTTTATGCCGCCTGAAACCGAGTTCATTGAATAAATAAAGCTTACGTGGCAAATTACAGAGTTGTAACTAAACGTATCTAATCTCCAAATAAAGCAAGTAATATACTACTGCACTAAACTGCTTATAACATCTATCTAATAATAATAAAGAATGAAATAAACATCTATGAAATTTTATTTTTATATATTATTACTTATTTACAGAAATAGAATTTTAATTAATGCACAGCATTCATAAAACTTTCTTTACAACAAAAATATGAAAGCACGAGGGCCGTCTAATATTAAACATTAAAATCAACAAAAAGGGTAATGAAGGAAGTTAATGAATTTAATATCCTACTATTACGAAGTAATACCACACCGCAAAAATTAAAAAAAGTATATTAACTCATAATGTGTATAGCGCAATACACTTTAGGAGTGAATTTGTATTATAAAACTGAATTACTGAAGCCAAGTTCATTGCTGTTCATTTCTTTAAAAAAATGTTTAATTTATGTTTATTGAAATATTGAGATTCTAAAACATAATACATAGTAAGAACTCCGGTTTTATAATGTATATCAACGTAAATTTTTAACTATAAACTTCGGGGTACACATTATTAACTAAAATTTAACAAAGATTCTATTTCGTAATTAAATCAATTAATGAACTTTAGCCCTTTTGCCGACGTCATTTCGCCTTATTATTATAAGCACATGAATGTGAAGTAAGTGTTGATGTATGTTATACTTTCTGTAAAATATTTTATAAATTAAATTGATGAAAACCCAATCGAAATGTAACGTATAATATTTATTGTGGTAAAAGTTTAAAACTGATGTTGTGGCCTAGGTAAATTAGAAAATAACAACTGGGTGAAAAAATATAGTTAAAATATATTTATAAAACCATCATCTACAATTAAAGATTTTACAGAATTATTAAAAAGTCGAGTTACTAACAAGGAAATCAATTTTAAGAAAACTATCACAATAATATAGATGGCTTATTTTACGAGAACACGCAATACAACAACAACTTGTTAAACATTTACGAGATACAATGAGTTTCTTAGAATCGAAATCTAATTATTTTTGCGAATTTAAGAATTCAATATTTAGTTTATATTTCATCGGAATAAATTAATAATTACTTTCCGAGAAATAACGACGATGAAAACATAATGCAAAATAAGCTGAACACATCAATACATATCAAAATTATTTTAAGATTAATTGCAATTAAATTTTGACCGAGCTCCTGCAAACCTATTTTGCATTTAATTGCAATCAAATCTGATTACCACCGCAATTGCGACTGAAATTAGTTTCCGTAACAATTCTAAATTTAATAGCAATTAAGTAATTAATTAAGTTTTAGTATTTAGCCACTTATCAGACTTCATTAAATCGGCAAATGCATTTCATATTTTTTAGAGTGATAAACATCTTTATTGAAGATTAAATGTATATTATATTGTATTGTATTTATTACAATAAGTATAAGACATAACAATTATTATGCTGCTTCTCTTCTTTTTCATGGGCTATCGACCGATGTCTTTCAGCATATTTTTTTTATTTTTTAAGAATAGCTAAAGTATTTATTTATTATTATAAAATAATGAAATAAATTTTCATTGATTTAATGTCTCATTAAGCGTAATAACTAATTTCCTATTGCTTGCAATTATTGAAACACTTTGAGTTACTACAGCGATAATTACAAAAAGTAAAATGCTAACCTATGATTGTTCTATTTTAACTTAAGAGATTTAAAAATAATTATTTCTATAATAACAAAGCAACGTTTGGAAATTAAGACTAAGTGGTGTTAATAAAATTGATTGTAATGTATGCAATGTAATGAAATCTGAATCCCAAAAAAGGGTTTGTAAATTCCATTTTCACGTCAACATAATATCTTAATTTTTAAAAGAAGTTTACACACACAATATCATGATTCTTGGCATTCTTGTTATTAGGTTTTCATTACAAGATACTTGTATATATTGTGTATTATAGATTATTTTTATTTTATCGAATTTTTAGAATAATGATATTTTTTAGAACATACTGATAGAAATACCAGTAATTCACAATTCTAACTAAAACGTTTAACAAAAACTGATTATAATTAGAATTATGTTAAAAAATAACAACGCATTACAAAACTCGTACTCAGTAAACCAAGTTTACTTTCAAATAAATGTTTTCTGATATAAGGGGGTAAATTTAATGTCACTACGCATGGTTTTGGAACTTAGTTCTTTCAAGGTCATTTGAAAGTCAACTTATTTTTTTTAATGGAAACATATACGTTTGTATTTTTCTCTATTTCTACGTGTAAAAAAGTTAAATTATCTAAATCATCTTTCTCCAAGATGTACTATTTCTAGTTTAAATTGCGATTGATATTGATAAAGCTTGTAATAGACGATGGCATAGAACTTAAATTAAACAAAACACAATCTTAAAAAAACAACACAGGATACTTTATTCTACTTATTCTAATTAATGTTTTATGATGCGGTAAAACGAATGTTACATCGTAATTCTTGATTCTGGATGTTTCTTCGCATACAAGCGAATACCTCGTAATACATTTCTTTCTTCTTCTCCATAAATAAGAGCTATTTCAATTTTTTCTTGTAGAGATAACACTTCCATGATAATTTAAACTTTATGACAGAAGTCATCTAAGATTTCAATTATTATTTATAGTCACCACTTACTAATTTATGCCATAGCAGCTATGACAAGCTTTATCCATATCAATTACAATTTAAACTAGAAATGGTACGTCTTAGATAAAATGATTTAGATAATTTAATTTTCTTTTTATGCGAAGAAATATAAAAAAAATAAAAAAATAAATGTTTCCATTTAAAAATACAAAGTTGACCTTCAAATGACCTTGAAAGAAGTTTCAAAACCATACGTAATGACATAAAATTATTATTTGAAACATTTTTTCATATTTTTCCCTCTTCCGAAAATATTCCTGGAATTATAATATTCTCTGATGATAAATAAAAACAACATATAAATTATCATTTTTTAAAGACAAGAAACATTCGCCAAAATTTATAACCAATGTAAAAAGACATCTGTAGAATATAAAAATATTTTTTTGAATTATTAAGACCTAAGAACCTGGAACAAGATGGATTATTAAATCAACAAAGTAAAAATAACAGCATCAGATGCAGAAATAAGAAACTGTATTCGAGAGAGGTATACGAATTACGTATTGCATAATTTGGATATAAAAACTAAATAAAGATCTATAAATTTTAAAAAAAATCTTATAAAAAGGAAATTTTATTTACACAAATCGATAATCATTAAACAAACACATCTGATCTATGAACAGAAAAATTCAACTTTCTGTAATGTGAACTTTACTCTCTTGTATTATATTAAAATGTTTTTTAATAAATTTATTATATAGCCATTATTAATTTGTAAAATTATAATTGTAATCTTTATTGAATTTATTTACCCAAACAATTAATTTGTAATTAAGTAATCACCGTTAATTAATTTCTTACCCAAAAACATTTGTACTTTATATTTTATAATAACCTTTTTTCATATTTATAAGTTGAATTAATATCTTTATATACGTCACTAAATTTCTTAAAGATACACAAGCAATTAATTTGTACCCTGTATTTACTATATTTATTATTGCATTTACAAGTCTGTATTCATCTGCCTGATGAAGCCACTGTGTGGCGAAACATGTTGTAGTGTTCAACAATAAAGTGATGGAGTTTCATCATGTATCCGCCTCGTCAGTTCAATATCTGCAATTACAAGTGTTTTCAATACATGCAGATGATGTAAAATTCATGATATTAATATAAGCGATGTGTTTAAGAAAATTTTAGAAATTGCAGTAATGTAGTATCCTAAATTTACTCATAGTTAATGCTGTAAAGTACCGAATTTATCAAATTTAATATAATATGTAAAGTTTCTTTAAATAAGATAAATATTGTATAAACAAAGTTAATTTTATCTTATTTAAAATTAAAAACTCCTACCACCCACTTTAAAGAAATACATTCCTTATAACCAGTTTGTTTTCCTTTAAAAACCTCAACAATGCTACTTCTCTCTATCCTTATGTCCATTAAACACCTCGAAGGTCAAAAATATTTTTATATAATCGATTTGGCATATTGGACTCCTATATAAATGTTTCCTACAAAAACCCTCATCATTTAATTATCCTTACACACAATTTCCTTTCCAATAGATCCTATCAAGTAAAAATTGGACAAACGCTATCCCATTCCTTACAAGACATCCCTCAAGGTTCTCTCTTACACCCTACCTTACAAAATATATTTTGGCACGACATTAGTAATTCCACATATTTCAATTCTTCGCAACATTCCTTACTAATCACTCAACAATGCCTCTAATCCTGCTGCGACTCCATCCAAGCCTGGTGGTCTAAGTGGCGAATCAATATTAATCATTCGTGTTGTGTTCATTATGTTTTTGTTTTGTTTATTAAATTTTGAACTAGTCGAAAATTATTCCTGTCGGTGATTCAAAAGATTTTGTTAGGTTCAGAATAAAAAGCCACTAATTTATAAAATAAAGAATATTTCTTTTTCATTTGCCGAGTTGACGTTAGTAGATTATCTAAATATCAATATTCAGATATAATTTATACAGGGTGAGTTTTTTTCGATGTTCTCTATGGGGATCTCGGAAACTATAAGAGATATAGAAATGGTTAAATGGAAAAAGAAGTGTAGATTTACGAGACGAATAAAATGCCACTTTCAAAGTTTTCAAAAAAGTCAAGGGTAACTAGATATTTTGAAAAAAGTAAAAAGTGTCAATTTTTTCAAATCAATATATCTCGGTTATTATAACAGATAGAAAAAAACTGTAAAGGACAAAGTTTTAGATAATTTTATTTAGATTAATAAAAAATAGTCAGAAAATTTGTATCGCCATTATTTTCCGAGATATGACGCAAACTTACATTTTTTTAAATGGAAACCATAGTTGGCTGTGACCTCATTCAAAAGGTATTTTTTTTCTCTTTAATCCAATATGGCATACGATATAGTTATTTCTAAAAATGAGTGAGTTATAGTCATTTTAAATTTTATTATAAATAAAAAATGGGTAGCCATGAAAAAGATGAAAGTAAAACAATTGCAGTTGTTTATAATATTAGCAATATTATAATTATTAGTTTTACAGAGTTAAACCAGAATGAAACAACTGCATAAAGTAATTCTTTAATTATCAATATATCAATGGGAGAGATATTTTGATATTAAAAAAATATGGTCAGAGTCCACTATTAATACTATTATGACGTAAATTATATCTTTTTAAAATTGAATTTATGGCTTTTTGATTATACTCATGTAAATTGAATTAAATGTTTCAATAACAACTAGTTTATGATCCTCCACAGATTGATATGATTTTTCATATATTTTTTTTTTTACATAACCCCACAGAAACAATTCTAAAACGCGCAGATCGGGAGATCTAGGTGGCCCTGGGATTGGTTTATTTCTTCCCACTTATGAGTTAGGAAAAGCATCATTTAAATAATTTGTAAAGCCAACATGTTATGAGGAGGAGCACCATCATATTGGAACCATTTTAATCTTGCTTGTAATGATAAATTTAAATAATCGAGAGTATGTTTTCTGAAGAAAATGAAAGTAATCAGTTTCACTTAGTGAGCTTTAAAAAATATATGGAATTATTAATCCAAACACACCATGGATTAAACCCAAATTTAATTTGTAGTTTTCTCTGTGAAACTTCTCGTGGATTCTCTTAAGTTCATCAATGTTCATTGTGGCGATTAAAAATACCACAATTAGTGAATCGCGAATCATCCGTTCATAATATTTTTGTAAGAAACGTATTAACCCTCTTGACAAATGGGTTTATACCACATACAGAAGGTCATTTGATAATTACAAAAATATTATTCTTATGCTGGTTTTTCATTTTTATTTAGCTTTGTAGAACTAATAATTACAATATTGCTATTATTATAAACAACTGCAATTGTTTTACTTCCATCTTTTTCATGGCTACCCATTTTTTATTTATAATAAAATTTAAAATGACTATATCTCACTTATTTTTAGAAATAACTATGTCGTATGTCATATTGGATTAAAGAGAAAAAAATTACCTTTTGAATGAGGTTATAGCCAACTATGGTTTCCATTAAAAAGAATGTAAGTTTGCATCATATCTCAGAAAATAATGGCGATAAAAAATTTCTGACTATTTTTTATTAATCTAAATAAAATTATCTAAAACTTTGTCCTTTACAGTTTTTTTCTATCTGTTATAATAACCGAGATATATTGATTTGAAAAAATTGACACTTTTTACTTTTTTCAAAATATCTAGTTACCCTTGACTTTTTTGAAAATTTTGAAAGTGGAATTTTATTCGTCTCGTAAATCTACACTTCTTTCCCCATTTAACCGTTTCTCTATCTCTTATAGTTTCCGAGATCCCCATAGAGAACATCGAAAAAAACTCACCCTGTATTTAAATTATACTAAAGTTAATAACCAAAATATTAGACAAATAACTGTTTTCTTTGTTACTGATATTAAATACTATTTTTAAAAATAAATAATTTTAAATTACTAATAAATCATAATTTGAATTTTTTTTTGTTTTACTTAATTATCCAGAGAAAAATAATCCACGCTATGGGATGTAAACAAAATATCTATGATACTTAGTTCGATATATATATTATTCATTTTGTCATTCTAAACACTTATGATAAGGTCGACTGCAGATGAAAGAAATGTACAATGTTTTAGATAAAAATTTACTGAGAATAGAAACAATAAAAAAATATGGAAGGACCTATATATTAGAAATAAAATTATTAATTTTTGAAAACTACGATACTATTAGCCTGGGATGGGAACAACGCCCGCAAATCCCAAGGTCAAGACAGGGGGAAGAAAACAAGAAGAAGCAAAATAAATCATTACATATATATTTGTAATTTCTTTTTTTGCAATAAAAAAACCTATTCTAAAAAAATATACTATAAAAAAATCCAAATAAAATACTTAAAACTAATTAAAACTAAAATTTGGATGTTAAAGGTATTCGCTTCGTGGTACATTTCGATATTAAAAATAAAGAAAACCCTTTTATTGTTTTATACCACTTTAAACTTTATTTGCAGTGACAAGTGCCTCAAAACAAAAGCTATCACTCAAAATCCCAATAAAATCGAACTCTACATCAACTAAAAAACCAAGAAAGTAGCAGAGAGGACGTGGCTTACTCAAGAAGCGAATTTTGGTTCAAGAGAAGAGATATATTGAACATATACATCAAAGTCCTACACATGGAGTTAGCACCCAGTAGAATTAAATTTACTCAACTATTAAGTCCGCAACAGAGACACCAAAATAGCGTACGAGAAAACCCGCGCACAAAAGAAGAAACTTGCAATATTACAAACACAACAACATCCCAATGACGTCAATCGAGCACAGGAAGGTAAACCAACGTTTCATAATGGACTGATTAACCAAACGAATGTCCAATTCACCAACAATGATACTGCGCTTTTAATGTTAGTTTCCAAAAATGTAAACGTCTCATCTTATAAAGAAACTTTAATTCTAGAATCAGAGTTAGAATCAAAAAACACAAACACATCAGCAATAGACAAAACTAAAATGGCTAAAATAATATAAGAAACACATAACATTTCAGACGTTGACTAAAATAATTAAGTGCATTAACAATAAAGTTAAAAATAATAATCTGGTCATAATAAAAGCCGATAAAAGCAATTCAATAGTAATTTTAAAAAATAAAGAACATTTTTAAACAATTTCATTCACAGTTCCTATACAACAGAATTTAAAAAAGATCCAACAAACCTTTTTCTACAAAAATTAAAATCTTTACCACATGAAACTTCCTTATTCTCAGACTCCGAAAGAAGATACCTTTTTTTTCTCCTCGACTGTATGGTTTTATTAAAATACATAAACCTGATAACCCATTCTGCCCAGTGGTTTTATATATTAATTCTCCAGCCTGTAAATTAGTAGTAAAACTTAATCCCATATTCAAAAGAATTACTAACTTCACCGATCCTCATTCTATTAAAAATCAATAACACTTATGTTCAATGATAACCCGTGCATTTAAAATTCCTCTTACTAAAGCGTCCCTTAAAAAAGAAACTAACACTATAAAACAAATAGCTATTAACAATGGCTATCCAAACTCAATAATCTAAGAATTACTTAACAAATTTAAATATCCCAGATTGTAGATGTGTATACAATGGGCAATCAGGTCGTAATTTTGAAATTCGAATTAAACCAACATCACAGGTCATTCAATTTAAAAAAAAATAATTCACCATTCGCAAATCATTTAATAGAATCAAACCATACTTTCGGCAGGGATATACTTTGGAAGCCCTTGAAATTCATAACGCGAAAATGAATCCCGGAATTTCTCTCATTAACGATCAGGTTGACCTAATGAAGTTTTCTAGTAGGTATATAAACATTTATAATTCGTAATTTAGGTACTTAGTTTGATAATGATTACCGTGTTGTCGAAACTAGTAAAATTCAGTTTAAAGTGATATAAAAAAGTAAAAGTGTGTTCTTTATTCTCAAAACTAAAGGTTTGTGAAGAAATATATTTTCTTTCATAAGCAATTATTGCTGTAAAAAGTTTATTATATAATAATTGCATAAAGTAATTTATAAAATTCTACTCATTTTTTAAATAAATTAAGTTACTCATGTTTTAAGTTCTAAAGTTTAAATTTATTCTAGAGATAAAGTTCCCATCGGTACAAACACGTATAGTTATTTTTATAATAATATAGTAAGAATCTTTCTATTTAAATTTAACGTTTCTAAAGTGTTTCAGTTAAAACCAAAAAGTCATTTTCTATATGTATATAGGTATATATTTCCTATAAAATATTTCCAATATTTTCGATTTTGATACAAAGGGAAAAACAAAAGTTTTAATTTTTTTCCAAACTGTAAGGAAATTTTAAGAAAGCAGTAATAATCGATATACTCTTATATTTATAATATACAGTACGTTAATATAATACACCATAAAATAAATTATATTCAAAATATACATATTACATTCACAAGTTTATAAAGAATATCCCAGTCAGAAGTAGAAAGATACGTGAATTGCATTAGAAATTGTCTAATTAGTGTTTTAATACTAAAACCTATTACATACATAAAACCTACGAAGCCTCTTTGTAATTTTTTCACTGAATTTGAAACGCTCTAATTTATTTATCGAAATATTGTATGAAATATGAATAAAAAAATTTTAAAATTCCATGTATACAAAATGTTGTCTTGATAAACAAAACTTCCATGATAATATTATTGAATTTAAATATTAGTTGATCTGGAATTAATTTATTAAAAGTGAAATGAATCGCAAACAGAGAACATACCATTCTTTAAACGCTTACAGATCTATGATCGAAACTGCAACTTGTTTATAAAATGAAAGTACAATATTAAGAATTGATATAGAATTATTTTTGTATACTAAAAGAAACATTTTAAAGTGTTTTCTTACCTTAAACAACATTCGTTCCCTTCTATGTTTAATACATAGGACAAACGTGATTAAATAATAAAACAAACAGCCGAAACAACATTCGTAAAATTATAAAATTTTAGCGATACTCTCTTCGCGCCGGCAAAATGTATACTAATTAGGTAATAATATAAACTGATGCAGTGCTCCGATCATAAGAAATGAAATCGAACATCAGACAAAAAAACTCGACCTTTGCTCGCCCCTGCACGTAGCAATTCTTCAACGCGAAATGATTCAAGTTTTTTTATAATCGTACATTCCAATGATTTTTACGTGTTGTCAGTTAATATTAATTATACTCATGTAATATTGTTTATTGTTATATCAATACATTTCGATGAGTATTTTTAAAATCGTTAAATTACATTATATATTTCAAAATAATGTGAATTGTGTTTAAAAAATAAAGTAATTTTAGAAATAAAAGAAACTATAAAAATCTTTGAAGTTATTCTTAAATAATGGATAATTATTTATTCTTAAATAATGGATTCTTAAAATTACAAATGCGATTCTAATAAAATCTGTAATTAATTTAACTTATTGATTTCGTAAAATATTGTTTTTTGTAAATTTAGCTTCATGCTTATTACAATAAAACAAAATTTAAATAAACTAATTAATGCATCGCATTGTTTCTGTCATTTTTCATCTTAAACAGCATTTGCACCCTTCGCTGCCAATTCATGGCACAAATAATATTAATTAATATCTGACTGATGAAGCAACTGTGTGATAAAACAATGGTTGCAGTGCATCGACATTAAACTGTGTTTTATTTTCACCTACCATAAATACTATTACACAATAAAACAACCTGTGGAAATAAAATTTGTTAATTTCACTGAGATAGTCAATACATAGCTTCGGGCACAGTAGTGTATATACTGATATGTCGTCTTGAAATATTGCCCTATTATGAGTTATCAATAGTGATTACGACCATTAATAATGTTTTGGTCAGGGATTGTCAATTTCACCCGCAACCAGTATTTACGATTCTTTATTTGTGTCCTATTCTCATCGTGTATTTTAATGTAAGACTATTAAGTATTTCAGCGCTTTATGCAATTTATTGTCGGTAAAATTTTATTTTAAAAATATTTTCATAGAATTATTATTACTTAATAATAACATTTAGATTTAAAAATACTAGTAACCCGTTCTTTGTTTTATTAATTATTATGTATTGCTTTAACTTTCTCCATGGTTATGTCCGATTATTATAGATATTATATTCTTAAGAATTTTCGCACATCCCGAACACTGACGATTTCAGTACCGTAAAAAGTAACATACAAAATTAAAAATGTAAAATGTTTTGGATAAATATTGGACAATCTCCAGGGTGAAATTTTAGTATTTCAGTAAGACTTTATCAAGATCTCACTTATGCATCAAACTGTAGGGATAATGATATAGGGTACTATATCTTATAGAATTAGGTGCCGTATAGTATTCATCCGAGGCAATATGTTAGGCGTTCAACATTTATATGAAATCATCTTTAAACGTTGAATTATATAGATCGTTCTATCGACTCAAATCCGAAAGCTCTTAAAGAATCACTCTTTATATAGATACTGTAAGAGAACTCCATATTTTTCATTTCTTCAGTAATTAGAAGACCAAATTTTCCAGAAAAATAATGCCTTTCCCCATATTTTCATTTCGTTCTTCTTATCTTTTGTGTAATGAGCATGTACGAGGCATTATAGGAAGAATACTGAAGCACTTACAGCGCCCTTTGCAATCTTTTAGAACAAATTACAGGTAGCTTGGGATACAATGCCCCAATAGATTATCAACCACCTGCTAGAATTAAGGCAACGAAAAGTAAGGTAGTGTATAACCAATAGGGGTGAATCAATCCATTATTCATACAAAAATAGTTTATTCTTATTCTTTTAAATTTTAAATCCTTTACAAGTTAAACATTTTAGTTAAGTTCATGGTAATTTGATTGTATTGGCTTTAATTGTTGAAAGTCCATTTTGAATTCACTGTTAGGTGTTGTAACTAAAACACAAACTTTCAAAGAGTATGCTTTTATTTTCCGCAACAATTATTTTGCCACACTGTGGCAATCCAATTTACGTTAGAAATAGAACAAAATAAATCAATAAACTTTTTAGATACCGTCATAACAAATAAAAATAATAAACACGAATTTGCCATACAACACAAACCTACACACACAGGCACAACTATACATTTCAATTCAAATCACCCAATTAACCATAAACTTGCAGCCTATCATAGTGTGCTACACAGATTAATCAATATTTCTATGTCAACCCAGAATTTTAATAAAGAATTAAACATCATTCTAAAAATTGCAAAAAATAACGGATGCCCAGGTAATTTAATTAAAAACATTTTAAATAAAAAAACTGATAAAACTCACGATTAATGAAATTTATCCAGAATTACAATTAACATCACATAAAAATTATATTTCATTAACGTACACAGGACAAGAAAGCCGTATTATAAGCAAAATGCCTTCTAAAAACAATTTAACACCGTCATTCAAAACATCAAATAGTTTAGGAAAATTAATAAAAAAACAATAAAGACAAAACCGAACTTAAAAATCAAAGTGGAATCTACATGTTAAACTGCTGTGACTGCCCCAAAATATATGTAGGACAATCCGGGAGATCTATAACGGATAGGATAGAAGAGCATAAAAGAGATCTTCAATACAAGAGAGAGAAATCCGCATTTGCCACACACCTCATCGCAGAAAATCATAGATTTGGAGAAGAAACAATTCTACACATTGAAAGAAAAGGAAGGAAATTGGATGCCCTAGAATTCATGGAAATCAATAGAAGAAAAGAAACTGGACACCTAGGAAATAAACAAACTGAATTGTCAAAATCCCCATTATTGAACTTGTTCAATTTACCACCCCCACTCACAAATGTAAAAATACACAACCCTAGTTTCATAATGTACCATTCTTCGCCTGAAGAAGCCACAATGTGGCGAAACAATTGTTGCGGAAAATAAAAGCATACTCTTTGAAAGTTTGTGTTTTAGTTACAACACCTAACAGTGAATTTAAGTTCATGGTATTGCATCTTCCATATTACTAATTATATAATTTGAGTAAAACAATTTTGCTTTACAGTATAAATATTTTGATGCTCAAAAAGTATATTGTTGAAAACTGGCGGCAATTAACAGTTTGCTTTTTATGAAATTAAGGAAAAGTACATTAAACCAATGACAGTTTAGCGAATTGTTATGTAAACTTATTTAAATATAATACTAATACTGAAATTATTTCCAAGTGCGTGATTTAGCATCTAAATCCCTAGATAAAAAATATACACACTGGAAACTCTGAATATCTATATTTAACCATATTTTAGTTACTGTAAGTTGATCTAAACATACAAAATCCTTTCTTCGCTACTTTATTTGTAACTAGACGTATATTTCGGATACAAAATAACTGTTATCAATGGTAATAATCTTTGTCACTTTATATCTGCAATATACACGAGGTTACAAAAAAAAAGTAGCAAAATTTTTTTCTAGCAATTTTAATTAAGTTATTATCAGCTCACTCAATCAAAAATAACATAAACTAATAAATATAAAATGAAGTGATACAAGTTTTGAAAATATTTAAACCGAAATTTTACCACACAAAATAATAATAAATGAATTATACATAAATACAATCTAATACAAATCATATAAAATACTATAATTTGTTACGGCAAAACAGTGAACAGAACAACCACAACAAAAAGTCAAAACTAGAGTCGTGTTATTGTGTTACAACATAGTGTTTCAAATCAGTGTACAAACTTGGAAGATATTATACGAGGGTGGGTTTTTGAATTCACGGAATGGAATAAGAGGGGATGAAATAATATTACAAAATTATTTTTCCTTTTCAATATATTCCCTTGATACGCTAAAATTACATTCTTCATTTCTTCATCGGTAGCAAATTTCTTTCCACAAAGCTCTTTTTTCAGATTTTTAAAGAGATAATAGCTGCTAAGAGCCAAATATTGGCTATATGGTGGGTAATGGATGATATCTAAGCCCACCCTATGCACATGACAACTTTGTTTAATTTTCCTCTTCTTATCTCTCCTAGAGCCTCTTTTAACTCCTCTAAAATTGAAGAGTAGTATTATAGAAACACCTTTTAATAATCAATTTGTGTCCCAGAAAACTGTCGACCTGAGCCTTCCCCTTTTTTATACTACTGCTTGGAATCTTGTTCAGTCTCAGGTTCATTGTAATGAACCCCCAGTAACAATTCTCTCCGAAAAAAACATCTTTGCCTTCATTACATTCAGATACCCCGACAATTTCTGCGAGTTGTTTATTCTTCAAATGTGCATCTTTCAATATTAATT